>JAOEGS010020025.1:0-12163 GCA_025447755.1 Corythornis vintsioides
TTTCCCTCTCATTCTGTGGGAGTTGCCGGAGCTGCAATTTTTCAGAGGAAAACTCTTTTTTTTTTTTTTTTTTTTTTTTTAATCTAGTAGTAGTTATAATATTTTTATTAATAGTAGTTAACTCATCCTACTGCCTGGATCAGCTACATATCTTTTAATCTTGCAGTAATATACCTTACTGAACCTACAAAGAGGACTGTAAGGACAAGACAATTTATGCTGGAAGAGCTTAATTCTTTGTGCCTACAATATAAACATGTTAGATTAAAGGAAACTTTTCTTAAATTAATGTTGGCAAAGATCCTCAAGTCCTTCTCCAACTGCCCTTGCTGTGACCAACCCAGGTGTCACCATACCTGATGACCAGACAGTGACAGGTCTGGAAGACTGACTGCAGTGAGCTTTCCCTTTTCTCAGTTTATGCAGACAACCATCATAACTAGCTCCAGATGGTCCCAGGTGTCACTTGGATACAACTGCCCTCCCAAATCTTTCTGCCATCTCAGCCTTGATCTGTTCTTCCTGCCATGTCATTTTCAATTCTTCCCCTAACTAGGCAACCTGTATTTGCCCTGGTCTTCCTGACCTACGCCCTAGAATCCTTGTTTTCCTGACTTACACCCTTGCCTCAGCCCATATTATCTCCTTACTGTCTAATGTCTCCTGGATTTGATTTCCTCTCCTCTCCTGATCCATCTTCTCACCTTAAATTCTCAGCCTGAGATACATTTTGTCTTTTAAGGTGTTAATCTCAGCTCATTCAGCTTTATCTCTCACTCTGGATGGTCTTAACCTTTGGGCCCAAACACATAAAAATCATCTAAATCATGTTGGCCTTTCTAAATCTGCATAAATAAAACTTGTTATTGCCTATGACTCTAACATATAACTGCTCCATTCTCAGACACCTCTTTTAATTTCTCATTTGTTATTCTTAGCTTGCAAAGCTACAGAAGTTAAACTTGTAAGGGGGGCTGAGGGTAAAGAGGGGATGGCAGGGGGACAGGGAAGGGAGGATACAACTCTCTTTACGACTCTGGATTACATGTATCAAATACAAAGCAGAGACAACTTCACATACTCTAGGTCTATTTTAATATTAGAAAAGATCCAAAGCTTTTTAAACCCTGTACAAACTGTGACAATTACTGAGTCTCAAATACAATTCAGGTGAAAGTTCTGGCCTGTTCCTAAATGTGAAGAAACTTCTGTAACAATCAATTTGTAAGAAACAGAACAGGCTGAGAAGCAGGATTTCCTTTTTATAGGAAGAAACCTGGTTTCAATCCAAATCCCACTGAAAGATATTCTCAAAACCTCTTACTAACCAGAAATTCTGAGTTACATACGGAGGTGCTAAAACGTTGCAGCGGAAACGTCTTCGGTGTTCATAGATGAAAATTATGTTCTCAATAGTAACAAAGACGCTGACAAGGATGTGAATGTCACTGACCAGCTGTGGGAACTCCAGGCATCTGTGGTTCCCGGGAGTCCACTCTCAGACTGTCCTAGTGCTACTGAGCCTGACATCTCTGTGAGCCATCTGAGAACAGGGCTTGCAGGCTCACTGCTCCAGACCCAAGAGATGAGTCTCCTACAGAGCAGACCCTTCACAAGTTTTTAAAGACTCTCAGTCCCAGATCCACATGACTGGGAATTCTGGCTCTGGAGATCTGCTATGTTTGGAAGCCTTATCTGGAACTAAGAACACTAACAGCTGATCTGCCCACAAAATCATCCCAGCCCTGAGGACTCAGAGCATTTAGGGACCTTAGCTACTGAACAAAACCTTAGAACAGCATTTTCTAGAGTTGGACCACTTGTGACTGTAAGGTTCATTGTTCAGGTCACTGAAGAATTCCTGAAGGACTGAAGAAGAACAACTCACAATGTGCTTAGTACTAGGGAGACATACAACCAGGAGTCTATACTAGCATTAGGGACTCTCTGTTTGCAGGATCCTTATTTCTGGGGCAGGTATTACATAAAATCCCTAAGAAAAGAGCACATAAAGGTTTTGGGAAGTCTGCCTTTTAAAACATGAAGGACAATCCCCATTAAAGTACTAGGCTCCTCTTTATGTGGATTGTGCAATAGCAATGAACTTTATCTCTAGGAATTGCAAACTTTTTGAAAGAAAAGTAGTGGAATGTTGTCTGGTCTAGAAGAGGTTCTCCAAACATAAATCTGACAGCCCTTGAGATCTTTTAATATAAAAATATCAATAATAAACAAATTCACTTCCACCTTTCAGGCTTTTTAAGAACTGTCTTGAAAATAACTTCAAGTGCAGTAGTAATTATTCTAGTTTCAACTTTCTACATTTATCCATGGCTTCAACTCTACACTGGCAGCAAAGCTGAGGAATGATTTTGCCTGGCAGAAGATCTACATGACATGGACTTTACTATCATGTTACATGTCTATAGCACAAGACTGGACATACTGCAACACACTCTGGACATAGCTGCACTGTATTGCAATTCAGAAGTCCTGAAGAGTGGAATTCAGAACTTCACCTACTCCATGTCCCCTTGTGCATCAGCATTCTCCTCTCAGACTGAAGTTACTGGCCTGATCTATAACTTTTTAAATGGCTTGTGAACTTCTCACCAGAAAAACTTAATTCTCTCTCACACAGGAGTACTACTGAGCAACACAGGTGCACAAACTAAATTTTTGTTGTTGTTAAGAAAAAAGGAAGGGTTTTGAGCACTTTCTCTGAAAACCTTTCAGCTCTGTGATCCATGGTCCATACACCATGCTCCATGTACTATTGTGAGGACTTCACTGACTAGATAAGAGGATAGGAGAAGAGCTGTGTCCTCTGTTGGCTATTTTAACTGTTTTGGACAAGGTCTGACAGTACTATATTGTGCTCTAGACAAAAAACAGGGACACTTTTTTATATTTTCACAATTTTAGAAAGAAAAAAAAAAAGTAAAAAGTGTGTGTGAGTGAAGCAAGTTGGTCCAATTCTGAGTGCCACTGAGTTAATGATTTTTTTTTTAAAAATGCATAGGTGGATCACTTCACCTTTCCTTTCAGTAGTCACACATTTGTTAGCTTCTACTTCCTCCAACATGTCAATTTTCTGCAACAACACAAGATAAGATCTGTTGAACTGGATCCACCACAAGAATGTTTTACTATATTTTTTTCGTAATAATTCACCACTTCTTTCAGCTTTTATTTACAATGTTATTAGCTATTACAATGCTAAATTCCTGAGTGGCAGAACAGTAACTAGACAGTTCAACAATTATTTATGCTTACATAACATTGCAAAATGCTTTTGAAGATATTTTAAAATAAATGTATATAATCTTTTGTTTTCATAATACATTCAAGTTCTACCTATGTCAATGTTCTTGGTTTTCACATTTCCATTGGCTAGTGGTTCCTTTTATTCATTTCAACAAATAAATAAATAATCAATAAAACTGCTACCTTGGGGCATGCCTACCTCTGTGAAGTATGGTGCAAAGATACTTAAACTACCACCATCCCATTTAAAGCCATCGCCAGAAAGGGTCATAATTTGAAGGATTATTAACTGAGACTGCTTATATTGTTTTCAAAAGGGATTTTGGTGCATCATCAAGCTTGGCTCTCAGTCAGCAACAGATCAAGTGTCTCCATACAGCACTATCCTATACAAAGCAGATGCCTGTAACTTCTTTCTGAAAGAAGCAAACATCTCATCATTCCTCTCTCATGCTTCCATTAGGACCATTATGCTTGGACCTTCAATTATACTATGGTGTCTTGCTCCAGTACTTTTTTCAAGTACTATTCTAAAGGAAGAACTGTTATACATGCTCCAATACAAAAATGAAAAAAAAAACAAAACACCAAACCAAAAAACTCAACCAAATAAACAAACAAACAAACAAACAAAACAAACAAAAAGACCTGAGAACCTATACTTGAATTTTTTAAGGGAAAAAAGGCAACACCTTGAGAATCTATCTTTCTTATTGCTTGTGAAACACAATAATAAGAAACAGTTGAGATTCTTAATCAAAACTGTAAAAACAAAATCAGAGAAGGGGTCTTCCCTCCATTCTTCAACAGGCTAAGCAACATGAAGGACACAATCTAAAAAGACATGTTTTTCTGCTGATGATACTAATTCAGAGCAGTGCACAGCACTGAAGTTACTACATGGGCACTCAAAATCTCTGACTGTCAAAGCAAGTATTTTTTTCCATCTTCCTGGTCTCTCTGCAACATACCACACTCAGATATACTGCTATCTTGTCTCAGAAAGCTTGGTAGGGCTCTAATGAAATCCACAACAGTTTGAACTGTTTCTGGAAGGCTACAAACCACAAGTGATGATGGAAATATGTTTACTATTGTATTGGTTAATCTTCACAGTAGTTCACATGGTGCTGTGTTTTGGATTTGTGACCAAAACAGCGTTGATAATACAGGGTTGTTTCAGTTAAAGCTGAGCTGTGTTTACACAGCATCAGGCTTTTTCCACAGTACATCTCTTCCTCAACAGAGACCACTACAGTAAATCAAAACTCTACTGTAATCTACACAGGTAGAGTGTGAAATTGCAAATCAAGTTCAAAACCTTCACCTCTTCTTTAAGGTCCCACATCTTTGGGTTTAGAATCCAACAACACACAATATGGGCACCATAAAAATCCCCAAAGTAGTGCAAAGTGTCCTGGTACACAGAGCATACATAAGCAGTCACTAGCACAGGCTCTATAAAAAGATACAGACATATTAGCATGTCAGTGAGCCTGAGCTAATTACTGCTGCTGCCTCCAGTTTCACAACTCAGTCCAAGCCTGCAGCTCTACTGTGACAATCTCTATCTGGGCTTTTTGGGCACTGCAGCAACATGCCCCGTGGGAGGCTCACACTTGCACTCAGGGGACAGAAGAGGTCTGGGGCATCAAAACCCTGTGCATACTACTTAAAATCCCTCAGAAGCTACAGTTTGTCATCTGTACTTGTTGTTCTTTTATTGTTTTAGTGCATCTCTCTGACACTTGATGAATCTAAAGAGAGACTAAAATAGAGGTGTCTGCACTAGTTAAGGAATTGCACTGAGAATTCTGTACTAATTTTGTCATATTCCTGTAAAATTTTGGGCAAGCCATAATATTCATATGTCTCAATTCTACAGTTTTACAACTGAGATACTACACCCTTTTGTTACAGGACATAAGATGATGATGAATCCCCAGCTGCTTGAGCATCTTAGTAAATATTCTAGGCAATTTAAAACTAATTTAAAAAGCAGTTACTATTCTGTATGAAACCCTCTTTTAATGCAATTTCTTGTATCAAGAATGCCTTTGTCCTGTTTAACTTCCAAAACTGGCCAAATTAAATCACTTAATGGTGTTTGTACTGCTTACAAAGATGATCAGAATGGAAAGTTAGTATATAATATCCACACAGATAATAGCCATGCTATTTGAAATGATCCAGTACTAGAAAGATGATGGATCTGAGAGAAGACCATCAATAAAACAATAATGAATTGTACAGACTTACCACACAGTGCTATGTTGACAGCTAGTTGTATGATGACAAAAATGTAAGAGGATGTACTCCTTGCTCAAGTCCTGAAATAAGTCAGTCCATGAGCAGATGTACTTGGTAATGAAAAAATACTCCCCAAAGGAACCCCTTAAGAACAGTGGTTGAGGAATAGGTTTTGGGTACAGGGAGGAATGTTGGAAGAAAAAAAAAAAAAAAAAAAAGCAAAAAAAAAAGCATAACCAAAACACAAACCAACAAACTGAAAAGGTGTCTGTTTTGTTGCAAGCTTCTTTCCAGTTTTGTATGCATTTTTACAGTATTAAACTAAGATACCTAGTCATTCAGACACATAATAACTGCAAACAAAAATATCTGAAAATACGGAAATCTTCTCTAACTTTATATATGAGTATATAAACTACAGAATATTATATATATATTACATATTTTGCAATATAGGCTATACTTAAAGTGGACATGGATCAAAAAATTAAATCTTCATTACCTTTAAGCATTGTTCTTCCAGTTGATCCTCCAAAGATATTTAAAAGACCGCTTCTTGCTCCTAATGATGTAGTTGCTTCCAGTAAAGCACCAGTTATATAGTTAGAGAGTGCAGTCCTCTGCAAAGTGGCACGGTATTGACAGTAAGCACCTGTTACACATGGTTTTACACCAAACCCATAACTTTTGCATATACAGTCTGTATCAAATGGTGGGAGTTTTCTCAGAAGACAAGGAAAATATTCACAAATATCTTCTGCTCCTTCTTCTCTCACTGTATTGAAGATCTGTGAAGAATGTAAAAGCATGAAATATTAGTTCATTTGCTTAAGAAAATAAACTGAACCCCAAAAAATTCCAAAATAGCATCACTTCTTGAAAAGTTCAACAGCCTCTACAGAAAGAGACTGCATTAAAACACTGCATTTATGCATTAAACCTGAAATATCTATGAATCCAGAACAGATCTGTAAAGATTCTGAATAGAGTTCCCAAACAGGCTGTTTATGTAAGATGGCATTCTGGCTTCAGTCTATGGTAGAAAACTTTCTAACGAGTGGGGCGGGTTTTTGCAAACAGAAATGGTTTTAATCACCATGAGCAATCTTTCAAAATGTTCTAGTGTGGTGTTCATTGCATTACTTCCAGCCTACGCACAGGTCCTCTGTCTAATATTGGTTTAGGACTCTTTTTCCAATATTTGCGCTAACACACTAATGAACTTCAGTCTGTGGCTTAGCAACTAAGTAATGTTTGCTTATTTAAAAGAGTCTAATGATCAAAGCAAGAATCTGGGAGAAATCTTTTCATTTAATATACAAGGACAGACTTGATTCTTTACATTCTTGTATGCTGACTTACTGATTAACACTAAATTTGTCTCAATGATCTGTGCTTTGTAATTACAAAGTGTAAACTACTAAACTAAAAAATGAACATAGGGAAAAGCCATTATAACTGTTACCAGGACAGGTGCTCAGACAATTTTCACGTTCCCCATCAGTTGTTAGACTTGCACGAGAAAAAAGCTGATGCCTTAAGATCACATAGTTTTCATGTGATTAATGCCTTCTTTCTTCTCACCGTTTCCCACATATAAATGAGGTACAGTTATCAATCAACACAACAGAAATCACATCAAGTCCTAAAATGCAAGCACACACTTGCTCTGTCAAAGGGCAAGAACCTATGTGCAGTCTGTGCACACCACAAGTCAGAGGCACCAGCACCACAGGACACAGTCATGCCCAGCCACAAAACCAAATAGAGAAGCAGCTTCTGGCACAGGGATCTGCACTCATGCTCACTTCTGCTCTCAGACCTGCATTTGCCCTGACATGTAACTGAGGAGGGTTTAAATGCCTTGATTGCATGAGGTATCTGATACTCTACAAACAGAAGCTGTGAGCTATGATGTAACTCTTTCATCCAAGTAAAGAAATTGAGAATAGCAAAAGCCTTGATTCAGCTACTAAATTAGAAATTTGGCATATTTGTAATTTCTTACCTACTTTTTGCCATAAGCCAGAAAGTTAAATACAATGAAATATTTATATTAAATATCTATCTTCTCTCATTTCTGTAGTAATAATTTATTGGGGAAAACAGTAAAACTTTAGTCAAAATACACGAATCTATTAACTAAAATGTAATTCAGTTTTTTTAAAAAAGAGCCCTGACATTTATTAACATAAAACAAAATCACATATTGACTATGAGTTTTATTATTCAAATCCATTAACAATATGGCTGCTGTAATTCATTACACAGTGAAATGCTGTGGTATCCAACCACACCCTCCCCACCCCATCATCCCTGGACTAGAAATTTTAAGTCACTTCATCCTTTCTTTCTTTGGCATACAACAGTTTTGCGGGTTCTTAAGACTTTTAGTACGAACACAGCTCATCTCCACCTTTATTCAGAAAAAAAATGCACTCTTACAGTGTGTGTTATCTGGATAAGATTCATACAGACCCCTTAATCAGGTAAGTGTCTGCAAGGAACAGCGAGATGTGTGTATGACACACCTTTCCAAAATGTGCACTGGAACACAGTGA
This sequence comes from Corythornis vintsioides, assembly GCA_025447755.1. NCBI lineage: Eukaryota > Metazoa > Chordata > Aves > Coraciiformes > Alcedinidae > Corythornis > Corythornis vintsioides. The sequence goes on from JAOEGS010020025.1 coordinate 8,079, forward strand.
ACCTGTCTTGTGCATGGGTTACGAGTGCATCACATTTAGCCTTTTTAACTTGTTTAAAAAAATGTTTAGTTTATGAAAATAATTTCACTTCTCAAAACCTTCCAAAATATTTTTACAATTGTGTTCTGCAACTTACAAGAGCATGTTCTGTTGTCTACACAACTGAAATTTCTTTCAGCTGCCAAAGGAAAGAAACCATTTGTTGACAGAAATAGGCGACAGTGTTTTGCTGGAGAGATTACACATAGAATAATGGTGTTAATCTCTTGCATAAAGTAGACTTGAGGGCCCTAGCTGTCTCCGAAGACTCTGTGCTTCATAGAACATTTTGAAATACTATTTGTTTTGATGTGTTAAAGTGTTGAATGTGTTACTTCTGCTGCACACAGGTGAGGTTATTAAAAATATATACTTATCAGCCACTGGAAAGAACTGAAACATTAAGAATAGAAACATATCCCTCAGGTAACCAATATGGAAAATCACCCTTCAGTGAGATTTCACCAGGCAAAAAAAGAGTGAACCAAAAAGAGTAAAATGCAGCACTGAACTGAAAGCCATCTGACAGAAAACAGTGATTATCAAGAGTGACTTCAAGAAGTGAATCAGACTCCTGATTCACTTCTGTCTTCCATATCAAAGATTGCAAAACCATTTGCAGCCTGATGCTGCAGTATCTCACATACTACATATTGAGCAGCTATTTACAAGAAACTAAGGACAGTATCTGGATCTGAAAGCACTGCAATATTAAACATACTTCACATTTATTTTTAAGTCATGCAAAGTACCAGTGCTTACCAGAAGGGGTTTAGGGTGAACCCTCTTATCTGTTCCACTGTAACTAGCATACATAAAAATGGTAAAATTTAATGCAATTACAGTACCTCAAGAGTTATTTTACACAGTAAAAGTATATATTATAATACTTTTTATTTTCTCTTTCATTATACTTTTAAAATATTAAATAAGCTGAAACAGGTAACTCCATGTAGTAACACATCAGTATTCCAATGGAAGTATCCTATGGCTTTGATAGACTTCTACTTTCTTTCATTAAAGAAATGTTAATAGTAAGTCAATAGAAGATAAAAATTAAATGCAAAATAAACCTTTCCAGAATAAGACTGAAGGAAAACGTGTCCTCCAACTCAAAAATGAAAATTAGTATTAAATTCAGGCAGAAGTCCATCCTTGCAGTTTTATAACAGTCCATATGTAGCAAATAAATGTAAACAAAATAGATTTTTCAGCTCTTAATAATGTATGCAAAAAAGCATCAAAACTTTAAAAAATCCTCAGTTTTGCTTCTAGTAACTTAAAATCATATCTGCAAGTCAGCTGATTGATATCCTTCAGGCAATAAAACTTTCTAACAGTGATTACAGACATATTTTGTTAAGATATACTTTTAAAATAACCATATGAACAAGTAACTCATTCTGGCCTTGAAACTGGCATTTTTCTCTTACAATTTTTTTTTAATGTTTAATCACCACTACAATTGCAAATTGCACTATGCCCTTTTCTCTACATACATTACTGTTTGTGTGCTCTGTAAAAGTGGCAGACACCAAAACATAAAATATAAACATAAAATATAGCTTGGAACCTGGGAAGATGTTGTCATTTTGTCAAACATCTAGCAGCAACTTGGTGCATATGAAACCAAGAAATCAGAATTAAGAACAGACCAGAGATTCCCATTATCAGGAAGCAGGCTTAATTTTTCTACCTTTATTACAATAATAATGTGTACCCAGACAGTTCACTGTAAAGAACAGCCACGACAAATTATACCTATTATCACTACACTACAAGAAGAAAAACAACAGAAACCAGGCTCTAATGGAGCTCTCATGATTCACTGCATAGGTCCTGACTAACATCTGTCCAAACTTTTCTAAAAACTGCCATGGATATATCTGGAATGATCAAAATGAAACACTGAAATGTAGAAGGCTTGTGTGTGTGTATAAATATATAAAAATAAATATATGAGCTTGGTTAGTATTCACCTTAAAGCCTTCATTTGTTTCATGGTTTTAAAGCAATTTTATATGTCTGTAAACCTGAATGGTATATTAACAAGTAGTAACTCTCAAGACAGTATGTCTTGAAGATCACTTAAATATCTCCTTCGAAAACAGAAAGGTTTTACAGGACATATGAGCCTAAACACAATTAATAATATCACAGGAAATTATGTTATTTCCAAATTTGTTCTGTTCCAAGAAAAATTTCATTAAAATAAGTAAATTCTGATGGAGATTTCTCATACTGGCACTGCAGGATTTTCAGGAGAAAATCCTTGTTAATAATGAAAAAAACCAGTCATCTCTTGGAAGTAATGACCAAGGACCAATTGCTTTTACGTGCATTAATTCTACAACAGGGTAATTCAAGTATCTATAAAATGGAGTACAACAGCAGTCTGCTATGGAAAGTGCACTTCGGGCAGGGAGAAAGGAATATGTAAAGTGGGAGGAATATGTAAAAGGAGGACGTTTGAAAGAGGAAACATACCTACCAGAATGAGAATTTGCTCAGAAGAAATGAATGCAGAGTTGGTCAATATTTCTGTTTTATGACTTCTAAAATGGCACTCCAGCATCACACATTGTAATGTTTATTTAATAAAACTTTAAAAAGAGGTAATGCTGATACCTTTTCTCAAATTTATCTCGTTCAGGTTATGACCATACTCACAATGATTAGCCTGTAACTTTTCAAGATCACTGCTAAAGTACAAATGTATAATAAATTAAGAAATGCTTTTTGGTAAAGATGTTGCCTACCAATAGTCACTCTTGTCATTGGCCAGTTTCTTCTAAGATTGTTGTGGGGTTTTGGGGGCTTTTTTTAAACAAAAATGAAATAATATTTATTCTTCTGTTACTGCTTATGATTATGACCCTTTGAAAAAAAACAGTATAAGCAGAAATAAATTCTATAATAAAATTTAAATTAATAAATTACTTTTCCCAACATACTTACCTGAAAAATGATTCATCTAATTAATCTCAAAATACCATCCAACATTATTCAGTTTAAACAAGAGTGAGGTCATATCCCAAGGAACATTTCTTCACACAGAAGTAATTTTGGACTTAATTGTTTTTAACATTCATCCCTTAATCTAGCTCACTGTGAGAGAAACAGTCACTTAATTACTCTCCAAATAATGCTGAATTGCTAACCACTTGATTTTCATAGATGTTGGAACAAACAACTGTCAACTGGGATCTGCAGAAATGCTCAACATCAGACCAATCTATGAAAAAAGGTCTGCAACTCATCCGAGATTTAAAGTCAGGTCGTGTGAACTCATACAAGTTTCTAAGCCAATACAAAGTAATTCCTAACCTTGCTTTTAATCTAGTTCATATTCTCAAAAATAATTCCTGTGCAAAAATACAAATGAATCATGCAATTTTGTACAGTCAATTCTGCCCTTTTCATTTGTGATTAGCTAGTCTGTGTAAACATTACAGGTACACAGACATTTGACCAGTGCCCTGAAATGCAGCTCTGGAAAAGCACTGCAGCTTTCCCACGTAAACTAGTTCCAAGCAAACTATCTGTTTCTCACTTCTGCACACTTACTGCTTACAGCACTACAGAATCTAGTTACAGTGCTTTCTTCGTCACCTTCCTCTCTGTGCTCTCACAAAGATCAGGCATCCCTGCAGAGAAATTCACTATAAAAATTGGTTAAGAAAACAGTGAGAAATTAGATTCTCCATGGATGGATGTCTGCTTGTGAAAGGAAAAAAAACTTCTAAGAAAACATTAAAAGCTACAGTATAAATAGTTGTATAATATTTTTTATTACTATTGATAAAGTCTTCAATTAAAATTTTGAAAAATATTTTATTGAAAGTGCATGAAATGGTAGATTAAAAACATGCCTAAAACAAAATGTATTTAATATTTAACAGCAAGTCGAGACAACTGTATATAACTTCGTTACAACTCAAACTTCCCCTGCATTTTTATGAGGATATAAGTAGATGGATAGATGAGGGTAGTGCAGTGGATGTGATATACCTTGACTTCAGCAAGGCTTTTGATACTGTATCCCA
>JAOEGS010020026.1:0-12357 GCA_025447755.1 Corythornis vintsioides
GGCCATGGATGGACACGAAGCCACACTCGGGACAAGGATCCCGGCCATGGATGGACACGAAGCCACACTCGGGACAAGGATCCCGGCCATGGATGGACACGAACTCACACTCGGGACAAGGATCCCGGCCATGGATGGACATGAACTCACACTCGGGACAAGGAGCCCGGCCATGGATGGACACGAACCCGCCGGTACCCCCGTTCCCCGGGACCTTCCCCCTCCTCCCGCATCCCGCCCGTCCCGCGGGGCGGTGTCGCCCCCTGGCGGCCACCGAGCGCTCGGCCGCGCACGCGTGCGGGGGCAGGTGCGGGGGCAGGAAGAGGCGGGAGCAGGGGCGGGAGCAGCGCGGGGTCATTAACCGCCTTGGGGAGGGGGGTTGAAGGGTGGTCTTGGCCTTCGGGCAGCTCCCGCTTGCGTTCTCTTTTCCCGCCGAGGGCCGCGCGGTGGGGTGCGGTGCGGTGCGGTGCGGTGCGGTATGGTATGGAGCGGCGCCGCTGTCTGAGCGCTTCCCGTGGCGGGAAGGCCCCGCAGAAGAAGCGTCGTTCGTCTCCGCTCCCGGAGACCGTCGGCTGCCGGGCCGGGGCCTCCCGGCAGTGCCGGCGGAGGTTGTTCGGGAGCCGGCCGGAGCCCGGCAGTAAGAGCCGCAGTTCCCGCGGTGCGGGGCCGAGGTGGGGTGCGGGGTGCGGGTGCTGTGCGGTGCTTTGCCCGCTGGCAGTGTTTTCTCGGCAGCGTGAGCAGCGGGTAAGGAGGCTGCTCGGGGTGAATCCCACCCCTCCCCGGGCTGGTTCCTATCGGTAGCCGTCTGGTTTGTGGCTTCCGTGCGTTCCCCCTTCGCCGGGATGCTCCGGGGGAGGCTGGGCTGCGGTTTGTTGCGTTTCACGGGCCCTGCAGCGAGGAGACAGCAGCTGGTCGAGCTGCACAAGGAGCTTTTCTGATGCTGTAGCTCGTAACAAAAAGAGCTTTTCCTCTCCCTCCATCTGATAATCTTGATAAACACCAAGGCAGAACCTGGGATGCTTTGGTCCCCCTGATGTGGTAATTTTTGGGGGGAAGAAGCAGGACGGGATGCTTTGGTCCCCCTGATGTGGTAATTTTTGGGGGGAAGAAGCAGGACGGGATGCTTTGGTCCCCCTGGTGTGGTAATTTTGGGGTTAATAAAGCCAAACAGAGAATTGGTTTTAAGATGAGAAAAATATCTTTAAAATTTACTGGTTCCTAATTATTGTGTCACCATGTCACATGGAGGACCAGGTAATGGAGAAATCCTGAATATATTCCTAATAAACTATATAAAATGGATAGAGCCTCACGTTACCTTTGAACCCAGGTAGAGTAAAAATCACTTCCAAGTTGAGGGGTTTTTTTACCTTTTAATCAATAGGTTTATGAAACCTGAAGTATTTAATGAATTCTAATTTTTTTGGGATATGCTTTTGTTTTGGGTTTTTTTAGGTGTGCTGCTGAAAAAGCAGCTTGGGTAAAAATAATAAAGCAAATTCAGCCTTTAAAGTGCTGGTGATAATAGGGCTAAAATTAAGGGGATGTGAGGAGGGAAAAACAGCTGAAGGTGTCCTGTTAAGAATGTAAATTCTAGCATTAAAACTAAAATTTCAGAGCTAAATACTTACTCTTCTCTAGGTCTGAAGAGAAAAGTCAGTGTGAAAGCCCTACCAAAAATTAAAGAAAATGAAGTTGCCCAGCTGAGCTATTCATGTAACCAAAGGTCTGTTAGAACTCATTGTAACACACCATTATTAGCACCAATTAATCACTGATTAGTTTTGCCAGCATGAGATGTGTCTCAGAGTTTGAATTCTCATTCTGCTTGTTGGCACCTCCTAGAGACCTTTTGTAGGTGGTGTCACCTAGAATGATGCAGCTCTGTGTTGTTTTCTCCAACTGCAGCAATCAAGTGAATGTGAAAAAAAGCCCAGATTTGGGAAATAAAGAAGAAAAAATAGAAGACTTTGAAAAAACAGAAGAGAAATCAGAGTATGGCACTGCACACCAGAAGGTGAGAGAGGTGAATTGCTCTTTGTGGAGGATAAATCAAAGAAATGTGATTTATTCAGCTATTTATCAAGGATTTCCTGGGAGTTGGGAGCACAGACTCTTTTCAGGCTGAACTTGCTCCTGTATCTTGGTGATGCTCTGTGTCTGGGCAGAAGAAAAGCTGCTGGAGCTATTGGTGGCATGGGAAAGCATCATTACTAATTATCCTTAATGAGGAAAGGCTGTAGCAATCTTTGTGTGGAATGGATCTCATTAGAGTGTGATTCCATGGAACAGACACAGACCTTTGGCAAGTCCCTGTTGAGTTTTTTTTTTCTTGTGTTAGCAGAACTAGAACAAGGTTTTTTGAGGTGACTAAGCAGAAGTGTTACTGCAGTGGCAAGAAAAAGGGTTCACTGGGTGTGTCTGGATGGAAATCTCCAGCAAAGGACTTGGTATTGATGGAAAAAACTAATTTTCTTTCAATTATTAGCTCTTATTTAGGACCCCACCACTAATTGACATTCCTGCAAATGCTTAATTTTGTAGAATATGCCACTTGTACAACTTAGTTGTATTAATAGAAATGGTTTGAGATTCTCACAGCAACATGTGTTTGGTCTCTCAAAAAAAAATAATAAAAAAACCAAACAGACAAATTAATTACTCCACTGCCATCTTATTCAGAACTTCAGTTGATGTTGCTGTTTCTTCCCTGGAAATCTTACCCAGTAGGGTGTAGGATTGATATTCATTATGAATTTTAGAGCTACCAGTCAGTAAAGATTTGTTAATGATGCATCAAAACCCCCTGGTACAAATGACACTGTGAATAGCAAGTGAAGTATCAATAGGTTTCTAAGCACCTTTATTTAATTGCACTTTTTTTTGTCTGCAGCCAATTTCCTCAAGATTATTTGTTTAATTTTAGGAATCCCTGATGACCAATACTGGAAGTCTGAAAAATGCTGAAGTGACCTCAAGTGAGTATGGTTGAAATGGCAAGATCTGATGCAATCCTGAGCCCAGCCTGTTGAGAACACCACCATCCTGGGTTTTATTGTTGACAGCTAGTTGCTGGCATGAGTTCTTCCATCTGTTCCTCCCTGCATTTTGAAAAGCTTGTGCTTGAATAGCTTATCCTTTTGAAAACAAACCTGCCTAAGGATTATTCCTTCTCAGAGACCAAATGCTTCTAGTGAGCTTTGGGTGAAGGTGTCTTCTGTTAGCTTATGGTAGTGAAAATTTGCCTTCAGGATGCTCTTTGTTTCTTTCACTGCATTACAAAGCAGGATAAGACTGGGCAACATGACAGAAATCCTGATGGCCTGTACAAGGTGACACTATTTTTTCTGGTAACCAACTTTTCTGTCTCTAGGTACAGCAATGACTCTTCCCACAGGTGTCTCAACCTATCTTCTCCAGTGCTTAGATGTAGAATCAACTGCAGATTATAACCCAGGTGCCAGTAGCAGCCCCAGCAGCTTCTCATCCCCTGAAATATTCAGAGATGAAGACTCAGGTGAGACTTCTGGGTTGGTTGGGTTGGTTTGGTGGTTTGTTTTTTTTTTTAGCTTTATTTGATGTAGTACCTTGTGCTTCTCTTTCTATATCCAGAACTAATTCATTTTTACCCTGAGGAATTTGGCAAGTATAAGAATTCTACTCTCCTGGACTCCAGCAAAGCAGTGGCTATAGATAAGATACCACAGATCTCCAATCTTTCAGCAATATTAGGTAATTCTTATCTACAAGATTTTAGATTATATGCATAAATCATTCTAGTGGAGAAAAATGTGTAATAGTAATTTAATTTAAGGCATATCTGCCTAGTGGGGAGCAGTTCCCTGTTACTGCTCTGCTTCCTTCTAATATTTTGCTTTATAATTTTATTATACACTGTCTGGTCTGCTTGGTTTTTTCTTCTAAAGTTGTGTTTTATTTATATTTTATTTTTTCTTTTAGAACCTGTTCCGCAAGATTTTCAAGGCAAAAGCACTAAAAGGTAATTAGCAAAGCAGGGTCTTTGATGCAATTAAAGGTTCAGGCTTTGCTTATTTTAAATGGTATTTGAGAGAGAGGCCAGAATGAATGAGAATCTGATCCTGCCAACACTTGTGTCTCCTCACCTGAGCTGAAATTGGTGTGTGAAGTCAGATTTTGCCACGTAGCCTTTTGTTTGCCTCTCAGCTGCTGGGAAATCACTGTAAGAAAACCCACTGAAGGATTTTTATGGAAGAGGAAGGTGACATTTTATTTACAAGATCCCCAGCTAAGTTTCATTTAGTCACTTGCACTTACTCTGTCAGATCTCACTGTCACCAGCAGCAAGATGTGTGTGCCCAGAGAATCCAGGGTACCTGTTATCCACTCCTCATTACATCTCTGGCATCCTGTGCTTGCTCAGGACCACATGAGCTTTGGGACAGACCTTTCATGTCCTTTAGGAATGAGCCTGATTTATTTTTACTTTTTTTTTTTTTCCACTGCATATCCTCCTTAAATATGCTCTGCCCTCATGTGCTTCAGTGCTGAGTACTTCATTTCAGTGAATGTTTTCTGTGGGTCTTAAATTACAAGTACCTTCAGAGTAAGCTGTGTGGCTAGGTGATAAACTATCAAATAACTGTCAAGGGTGATGAAGTCCCTCAGTAGCAACTTTTTTTCTTCAAATGAGTTCTATTCCATTTAACTCAGTCTGTAGTTCCCTATGATTTCCTTATACATTGTTTTATTTGAACATTAACATTTAGAATAGCTGTTTACTCTCTTTTTTTTTTTTTTTTCCTCCTCTCTTAGACAGAAACCATCAGATTTCAATTTCACTTCTTCAGCATTAAATGTTTCAACCACTGTGGCAGGTAAAATATGACCTGAAGCAGTTGTACTAGCTGTGAGGCAACAGAATGTTCTAGCCAACTTTAAATGATGGCAAAATATCAGCACCAGGGTTCCACTGTGTCATGTGTCCCCTGGCTCAGCCTAAGCTCTATTGTGTCTGGAAGTGAAAGTAGTGAATTGAAAATCTTGTCTGTAAATAAGACTTGGTTCTAATTAAAGTGTTAGGAGAAGAACAAACCAAACAAACTAGAACAAAACAAGAAAAGCCAAACAAACAACAAAACAAACTCCAAAATCTGATTTTTTTGTGTGTTTTTTCTATTTATTCACCTATGATGCTCAATGAAAATTAGCATTTCTTATTTTTAAGTTATCCAGGAACACAACTGTTTGTGTCCTGCTCCTTACATGAACTCATTTCCTATCAGCCTCACAAATACTAGGAGGCCTCCCTCGTGTAACTGGAGTTCTGAACTGTGACTGATGCAATTCTGGCTCTGGCCCATGTACCACATCATTTCCCCCTGCTTAATTTGGACTCTAATAGCAGCAAGTTGCCACTGGCAGAGACTTGGTGATGATGATGCCTTTCCTCTGCTCCTGCAGTGTGCATGTCTAGCAGTAAGCAGGCAGGTGAACACAAGATTAATGAGCACCCTTGTTTCCTCAAGGAGAAGGGGAAAGCAGCCCTGTTGGCAGGGAGGAGATGAGGAGTATATGGGAGGCAACGTGTTTAGATGGGTGGCTTTGGAATGATCCTTTGATCAACCCTCCTGTGAGGCACGGGTTGCAGAGTAGCTGTGCTCTTTTGTCTCAAAAGTGGATTAATTTGTTGGAAATTTATCACAGGAAAAAAACCCTGTAAAATTACAGCTGCAAGAGAGAGAACTCCAGACCTAGAAAGTGGTATGCGCTGTTCCTCGCCGTTAGGACTGGCAAGAAAGGTGAAAGATCCTTAATCAATCAGCCAGGTTGTAACAGGGAGGACTTGCCCTTTCCTTCTGAAAGTGGAAGATTCCACCTGGAATCATAGCAGTTCCCCTGGAAGGGCTCCCTGCAGGTGGTGGCAGAGTGAAACTGTAGTTTGCTTGGCCCTTGGGGTAGCAGTGATGGTCACGGGGGTGCCCCCTAAGCTGGGAGACTCTTGTGGGACCAGCTGTGTTTCTAACAGGGTAATTGTTTCACCCTTTAGCCTGACAACCAGACTGCAAAATCCAAAAGGCTGCTGCCCAAGGAAAAAGGAAAAAAATCTAATACCTTAGAAGAAGAGACCTCATCAGTCAGGCAGCCTGATGCCCCAGGAAGTGCTGCAGCTGGGTCCACAGAGTTGGCAGCAGAGGTGTTGCCATCCCAGCAGACAGGTGCTGTGGGGGTAAGTGCTGCTGGTGTGTCCTGTGTGTCAGCAGAGGCAGAACTGGAGAGAGAGTTCTGAATTGTGAATAAAAGTCACAGGTAAATCTGAGAAGCAGTAGAGTGCTTGATCTCCTAGTTGTGAAGGGGACTTGGAATGTGTCTGTTGCAGCAAAACTGTTCTTAGTCTTCATTTTGAGGAGCAAAAGACACAAATGGAATTAATCAGTACTCTATTATTAGTAATTGTAAATGGAGTTGTAAATAGCATTGTGTACTGGGGAGTACTGCAGGAATAGTACTAAAGAGCAAAGAATTTGATACTGAGTTCTTCTCTGGTTTTGTTTAGCAAATTATTTCCATTGTGCTAATTCCTCCATCATGGAGGAAACTTAAGTCCTAAAAATCTTGGTTATTCTCAGCCTGCAGAGTTAGATCCATCTCTCCTAATACTTTTTTTAATGATTAAAAGCAAACAAATCAATCAGGGTAGTACAGTCCAATTCTGGCTATGCTTAGGCTACAGTATGAATTACACAGCAAATTTTACATTAAATTCTCTTGGCTGAACAGTTAAAGAAAAAAACCTAGGCATCTGCTTTGGGTTTTTAACAACATTAATGTAACCCAGCACCTAGTACCTTTACCTGGAGTCTTGTTGGAGACTGAAGACAGGAGTGGCTGGAGTCCTAAATAATATTTTTGAAGGTTTTGGGTTTTTTTTGTATGATTCAGCAAGTGTTGGCTAATTTGAATTATTTCAATGGTTTGTATTTGATGGGGCTGTAGCTCAGCTTGTCACCAGTGTGCAAAGCCACCCCTTGGAGATACTCCTCAGTACCACAGCTCCTTATGCAGTTCAGGAAGAAACTGTTAATCTGAGTCCAGAAAAATAAGCTATTCCTCAAAATCAAGATAAAATAATATTTTTAATGATCTTATTTTCCTTCAGCCTTTAAATCATCTCTATATTTTAGTTCTCCAGCATTACAAGTAGCTGAGTGTTTTGAAGCTTTGTCACCCTTTCTGGCAACATAAAGTGCACAGAAGCAGTGATAACTGTTTTCTAATGATATCCCTCAAATCCTACGGTCCACCTTTCCAGCAGAAAGCTGGAAGAGTGCAGGGAAGCAGCAGTTTAAATGAGATGTCATTTCTCTTTCCAGCCCCTGTGTGCCAGGAGACAAATCTGCTGCATTGTGGGGACCTCACCACGCCGCAGGGCCCCCCGGCCACGGCAAGTTCCTGTGAGCACCAGAGAGTTCTGGCTTGCCAGAGGAGTGCCTGAAGGTAGCAGAATGTGGAAGAGGTTCAGGGTGTGGGTGGTAGCTGGATAGTTGAGCACTAAAAGGTTTGGGTTTGGGATCTGAAGTCTAAAGACCATCATACGCTAGAGCGCCGAGGCCAGGAGGTGCTCGTAGGCAGCTCCAGGAGTATCTGCATCTCTTCAGGTTCCTTCTCAACTGCTCTGTGGAGATCCCCTGGAAGAGATACCAGCTTTAGTAAATTATCCTCCTGTCCCTTATTTTGAGGGTGAATGTGCCTGACTCCAGCTTTCAGCAGTGGTGTGGGTCGTGTCCTGCTCTGCTAAACCGAGCTCTTTAGCACCCAGTGTTTCTTCCCCCTTAGAAAGTCACAGGACATCTTTTTCTTTAAAGATCACCACTTTCTCTCCCAAGTTTCTGTTCTCCCAAGACCCTTAAGGCAGGGGAAGCTCCTTTCTTCACTTCTTAGATTTTTGTTAAACAAAAAAAAAAAAGGAGGAAAACTGTCTGAAGCTGCCACCAGCCCCACAGAGGTAAAACCCCTCCCTTTGCCATCCCTCTCCAAGTTCCTCCGTGTGCCACTGGATGGCATCTCTCTTCTTGAGTTCAAACCAGTTCTTTACAACGTCTGCAAGTTCCATTTGGCATTTGTGGTGTTTTAATCCAGAGGGGTACTGCACAGGCAGAATAGCTTCCAACCACTGGACACATTTTCCATGGAATTGCTGCCTCCAGAGCCAAATACTCCTCTGCTTTATTACCTTGAATTAGATCCAGCATGTAGCATGCAGAGAAGTGCTTTTAAGTGTGTGTATTAATTAATCACAACCATCTGATTCCTCTGCACAGATCAAAGACCAAGGGTGTTCATTCACGTGCCCAGGAGAGCAATGGTGGGTAGTGTAGGGTGTACTTGGGAGGCAGGTGGGTCTGGGAGAGCAGCAAATGTTGCCAGAACAGAAGTTGGGATGTGTTGTTGCTTTTCTAGAGGAGCCTGGGAACTGGGAGTGAGGCTGCTTAGAAGATGGTTTGGGGTGTTTTTATGCTGGATGTTCTAATTTCTGCTCAAAGAGTCTTTCAGAGGATGCTCTTTTGATTAGGAATATCCCTGCACTCAAACTTGTCCTCACTGGCAGGTGACCTACAGACTAAGATTCCTTCAAACAAACAATAGCTTAGCTATCTGTGAACATCTAAACAGCTTGAGACTGAGCAGCTCTCTCTTACACCCAAGACTGTGCACCTTTACTACATAGTATTTAACTTAACACTCTCTTTTTCTCCCCAGATAACATTACAAATCCCCTGAATTGGACCTGCCTTGAACAGAGATAAGATTTCTGGCTTTCAGCAGGAGTCAGCAGAAGAGTTGTCTTGATACTGTGGCAGGGAGGTGAAACAGAATTGCTAACCTGTAATTAATGGCTGTAATTACTTTTTTTTTGTGGCATATACATTGTTTGGAATTTAGTATAATGCTTTGCAATAAGCTTGTAGATTTACTGTAATATTAAAATATTTTGTGCAAGCAATTGCATCTTATTCTGAACATTGTTCTTTAAAGATTCCATAAAGAAGATTTTTCAACAGAGAGAAAAAGTTTCTCACTGTTTTAAAAGGATAGTATGGATTTCCAAACCTTCTGCAGTGTGTTTCTCAGTATTATTACTTGGAATATGAATGCCCTGGAAAATAGTTCTGTATTTGAAAAAAAAGACTTGTAAAATTCCCAACTTTAATGAGCTTGATGACATCTGAAAATACTTGTGAAAGTTCAGACCCTGGGCCTTTTCCCATTGCTCTGGGGTAGAAGGAAGTGCAAATAAATGCTGCTAGATTAGCCTATGAACAAGGATTGTATAAACATACCCTATAGCTCAAGGTTAAAAATTACACCATGAAGTGATGGGGTTTTTTTTTTTCTTTCAAGTGTTAGCAGAATGAGTTCTGCCAATACCTCCTTGGAGTCCTCACGGGTATGCTTCTAATTATCAATATCCCTCTTCTTGCAAATTCTAAGCCACTGGTAATTATGCAGGAATCTAGAGCCCCTAGGAGATAGAGGTGAGCTCCTTGATGTAGCTTGAAACAAAATTGAAAGTTAGTTATGTAGTCAGTTGTGATTATAATAATTGTTCAAGTAAAGGATGGTCCAGAATAGAAAACACCTTATTTTTTAACAAGATACTCTGGGAGTCCTTATTTTGCCCCAAACTGCTTCTACCCAAGAACAGACTCATTCTGACAAGCTAATGGGAGAGTACAAGAAAAGAAAATAGCCTGAATATTGCAGAGTTTTGCTCTTGGTTTTTCTTTATGTGATGGGGCTGCACAGGAGGAGAGAAACAGCACAAACCACAATCTCCCTTCCCTTCAGTTAGGGAAGCACTGCTTCTTATTTTCATCTTTTGTCTGCCTCTTAGAGAAAGTGTAATTAATTACCAGGCCAGCTCCCTGCCCCAGGGAAGGAAGCTGTATTCATTTTGAGGCCACAACACTATCTGCTCTTGTTCTGCTTTTCTCAAAGGGAAGGCATTTTCCCATGTTTTGTTTTTTTACAACTGCAGAATGACCACATCCCATTTCATTCCAAGTGGAAGCTGGCTCTGCCATCCTAGTGGGTGAAGGTTATGGGTCACAGCAGTTAATGGGTGCTCCAGAAGAGCCTGTTTGTGCAGTGATGGAGGAGGGAGGTCTGCTCAGTGTCAATAGAGCTGCTCTGTCGTGGCCCAGCCACCATGAATTCCTCATGGATGGGATGGAATGGCTGCCAGGGAGTCAGGGGCTGTGCAGCAGCCATGAGATTTCACCCCTGGGAGCTGTGCCTTGCAGATGCAAGTTGAGGAAATGCATGGAAATCCAGAAGAGGGTTTTCATGAATGCTGGTATTTGGTTTATCTGAGGTGTGCTTGTAGGAGACTCTGCCTTAAAAGTGCTCAGGGAGGAGAAAAGGTGGTGGCTTCTCACACCACAGAGCCACAGGGGTGTGTGCACTGCTGCTGGAGGGAGAAATCTGACAAGCAAATGGATCTCCTTTGGTTCCTGATCTCTCCAGGCTGACTGGAGAGGGGTTTGGGGCTCAGGCAACACGTGTGGAACAGACACAGGAGTTACAATTCATGCTATTTCCTACAGAGAAGAAAATGGATGGTTAAATCTGTGTTTATCCCTGTTTTTTACTGTCTATCCTCCACTCCATTAAGGTATGGCAGCCTGTCACAATCACTTGCTCTTCAGGAGTTTTGGAACAGGTCCATGTTTACTTTTCAAGGTACCAGCTGCACTAGTAACACACCTGAGATCAGCCAGATCTTCCTTGCTGAACATTCTGAAACTACTGAAAGGCAAACTGGACAAAATGAGATGATTTCATGGTGTTCCCTCAGGACTTTCTGTGTCTGAGGTTGTAGTTACATGCCTGCTTTGAAGCCAGGAGCCTTGCAGATGGAAGGATGTAAAGGTCACCTGTAAATCTGTGGCAGGCACAGGTGTCTCCTGTACAGAACAAGGGGGAAAAGATGCATCTAAACATTAATTAATTCCTGCTTTCTGTTAGAATTACCATCAACTTCTGCTAGATAGAAAACCAAAGTTCCTACAGATGGCTGGCTGTGAGGAATCATTATACAGATATGTTACACATGCACTAAATTATGCCTTTTAAAAATAATCTGCTTAATTTAATCTTACATCATAGGCTGTTTTAGTTTAATTCCATTTTCTAGGGAAAGCAGATGAGTCAGTTTTGGCAGTCCTTAATTAAACTTTCTGAAGAGGGAGATGTTGAAGGAGACTTTATCCCATCTTTCCATTTCATTTAAATGTTTAATAAGTTTTGCAAATATCCAGAGAGCATTTTGATTTTAGAAAACATTATTTGGGTTGTTTGTTTTTTTTTTTTAGCTTATTCTGAATTCACCTGTTGGGCAGTCCTGAATCTTGCTTTGTCTAGGGATGTTTTGTCAAGTTGGCTTCCTCTGTGACAGGTAGGTCATGCAGTGAGTGCGTCTCAGCTGTGTTTCTCTCCCCCCCTGCTGTAGGAGAATCCCTGAAGGGGCAGGGAAAAAGCAGAGTTTTCTAGCTTTAGGTTAAAATACATCACCCGGGAAGGTCTAGAACCTCGTCCAGCAACACAAAAGGCGCCTTTCCAGCTTCGATCTCGCCCTGCCTCCTGCTTCTGTTTTAAAGCCCCTTCTGCAGAACGAAAACAAACCCCGGGCGTGTTATCACCGGCGTGTTATCAGCAGCGTCTTATCACCGCTCCTCGCTGCCACCCCTTGGGGCAACGCCCCGGCTTCCCCGGGGAGCCCCGCGGCGGGAGGGGGTCGCGGCTCCACCTTCCCCCCCCCTCCCCGCAACGCTGCGGGGCTGCAGAGCCGCGGTTATCCCCGAGGCAGGACCCCGCTGCCCTCATCCGAGCCTTGGCTTTGGGGGGTGCCGCTTCCCGCCTCCCTCCACCCCGCAGCTCCCCGCCTCACGCCGCCGCCACTCAGCCGCCCGCCCCGCCCCGCCGGGTCCGCCCCGTTGTCCGTCCCCTCCCCTCGCTGGCAGCGCCGGGTGACTAATGTCTGTCATATGACTGTGACACCGAATGGAGCGGGGCGGGCGGAACTGAGCGAGGCGAGGGGACGGCGCTGAGCGGAGCCCAGCGCTTCGGCGGAGGGGGCCAGCGGCGGCTCCCCCCCAAGATGCCGCCCACCCTCTTCCAGAAGCTCTTTAATAAGAAGCACGGCTTGATCTCCCCTCCTAGGGATCCCCGGGACGACTGCGTCTTCAGGTAACCGCCGCGGGGCCGAACTTCTCCGCCGACTTCTCCGCCGGCTGCCCTGCCCCGGAGGGGAGCGGCCGTAGCCCCTTCCGCCCCACCCCCCCCCCCCCCCCCCCCCCCCCCCCGCCCCCCGCGCCC
>JAOEGS010020027.1:0-10865 GCA_025447755.1 Corythornis vintsioides
TAGTTTTAAAAAGCTTTTATTCAAAGAAATTAAAAAAAAAAAAAAAAAAAACAAAGAAAAAGATTTCTTCTGATTGACAAATAATTTATTGAAGGGACAATTGGTAAACTGTGTGCTGAACTGACAGACATAGACACTGAAATCCTGATAAACAGAAAATTGGTGTTAGGGTTAATCCATGTATTGGATTCATAATCACTTCTCAATTACATCCCTCTCTCTTGTTGTTCATGTTCAGACTGATCATGGGAAAATCTGTATTTTAGAACTGGAATAAAAATTGTACTTATTCCTTCATCTCCTTTTCATGGATGGCCTCTACCTTTCTACTTTGTGGTCTCTGCCCTCTCTCAGCAAACGGCTGCATGGAGGCAGAGATGCTGTCTGAATCAGAAGATGGGGAGAGGCATCTTGCATCTGTGAGAAAAGCAAGTGAGGAAGAGGGACAGTGGTGGATCAGAGGATCTTAAATGCAGTATGTCAGAAGTTTAAGGAGTCTTGTCACCAACTATTGCATTACTTCCTGTAAAGTTTTGAGAAGCTCCCAGTTCTCCAGCAATGTCAAGACTGATGGTGGGACACATTACTAAAGAAGCAAGAAAGATTCTTGTATCCTTTTATAGCCTCTGAAGTTCACCATATCACATCCTCCAAACATTCTGTAGTTTTCATCAGGATTCTTGGTATTTAAATCATCACAGCTTTAAATGTTATTCCCTATATCTATTGATCATTTACTCCACATATTCATGATTGTATTTTCATCATGTCAAAACTGTGAAAAAAAACCAATTTTGTAATAAAACCAAAAAGTAAAGTATACAATATAGCCCTTTCAGAACAAAATTATTTCATCTAGCATTTTCCTCATATAGTGTTATTTTGTGACATGGAAAAAAAGAGAAAGTACACATGGAGAGCAAGCTGTATCAAACTAACTGTGACATATCTGTGACAGTAACAGGCAATATCAAATCTTACTGTATTTTGGTAGAAGAAATGTGATTTTACTGTAATGAAATAATTTTAAAAACCCACTTATAGTTTGGAAAGTAAATGCTTGGTGTTATAATAAAAAAACAAATAACAAAAAAAACACAGAAAAATTTTGTATCTCTTAGGTTCACAAAAAATATAATGTACAGTTTCATATTTGAATACAAATGACCTTATGTAATTATCAGAAGCTTTTTCTTTTTACTGCTAGTCTGAAGTATTCAGTAATGAACTACCCAGGGATCTGCTACAGCAAAGTAATTTTTCAGAAGTTTCTTTTTATCTAATTATAGAATACTAGATGTTTCCAAGAACAGTGTATGGGTTTGGGATGTGATATAGTTAGTGGAAGCATTGGTCTGTTCCCAGAGCTATGATGTCATTGTCATTATTGAAACTTGATGAGTCCCACAGCTGAAGTACTGCTATGAAGGGCTATGTGTGTTGTTCAAGAGGGACAGGCAGAGCAGATGAGGTGGAGGAGCTGCATTGTATGTAAGAGAGAGGATTGAGTGTACAGTCCTTACAGGTAGGGATGATGTGGTTGAGAGCCTCTGGATGAGGATTAAGGGGGTATAAAACAAAGCAAATGTAATTGTGAGTGTCTACTATCAATCACCCAGGTAGGATGATAACAAAGATGACTTATTCTATAGTCAACTAGGATAAATTGCTGGATCAATAGTCCTTGTCCTTTTGGGAAATTTCAACTTCTCAGATATCAATTGGGAATACCACATTCCTGTGAGAAGTCTGGTAAATTCCTGAAGTATGTTGAAGATAAAAAATAAAATAAAAAAATACCCTGTGAGCCAGTGAGGAAAGATACACTCCTATACTTGTAACCTGTGAGTAGAGTAGGACTTGTGGGAAATATTATGGTAGATGTCTGTCTCAGCCACAATGATCATAAAAAGATGAAATTTAAAATTTTCAGTCTAATAAAAAAAAAAAAAAGATCAGCAAAGTTTCTACCTTGGATTTCGAGAGACCAAACTTTAAGCTACTCAGGGAGATAGTTCACAGTGTCCCCTGGGAATCTACTTCTGAGGGCTTAGGGGACCATGAAAGCAGGGCAGTTTTTAAGAAACAGCTTTAGGATTACAGGAGCAGACAATCCCATGGTGCCAAAAGTCAAGCAAGTGGGGCAGAAGACCAGCTTGGCTGAACATGAAACTCCTCTTGCAACTCAGCTGGAAACAAAATTGTATAATTACTGGAAGCTAGGTCAGGCTTTGCAGGAAGATCACAGAGATGCAGTTCAACAGGTATAGGCAAAAAAAAATGAAAGCCAAAGCTTGAAGAGAGTTGAAACTTCCTAGTGGTGTGTCAGTCAGCTAAAAAAATAATAAATCAGAGTTTTTTAATAGCAAGATGGTGTCTAAGAGAAAGAGGGGATTCATACTTGAAGATGATAATCTGACTAATAGAGATAAAATGTGGAGGCATTCACAGGGTCACAAAATCACAGAATGTTAGAGATTGGAAGGGAACTAGAAGATCATCTAGTCCAATCCCCCTGCCAGAGCAGGATCACCTAGACTAGTCACACAGGGACACATCCAGATGTGTTGTGTCCTTGAATGTCTTCAGAGAATGAGACTCCACAAGCTCCCTGGGCAGCCCATTCCAGAACTCTCACTGTGAAAAAGTTTTTTCTTGTGTTTACCCTAAATCTCTTGTGCTTCAGCTTGCTCCCATTGCCTCTTGTCCTGTCATTGGATGACATTGAGAAGAGTCTGGCTCCATCCTCCCTACGCTCACCCTTAACATATTTATAGACATTGATGAGGTCCCCCTTCAATCTCCTCTTCTCAGGCTAAAGAACTCCGGCTCTCTTAGCCTCTCCTCATAAGGGAGATGCTCCACTCCCTTAATCATCTTGGTGGCTCTGCACTGGATTCTCTCCAGTAAATCTCTGTCTTTCCTGAACTGGGGTACCCAAAACTGGATGCAGTATTCCAGCTGGGGTCTCACCATTGCAGAGTAGAGGGGGAGGAGAACCTCTCTTGACCTTCTGGCCACACTTCCCCTAATGCATCCCAGGGTGCCATTGGCCTTCTTGGCTGCAAGGTTGGCCTTTCTGAAGTCCAGGGTAGCAATCCTGTTTGTGGCCCTGTGCCTACTGCCTGTAATTCTAAACTCCACCATCTTGTAGTCACTACAGCCAAGGGTGCCGCCTATCTTCACACCCTCAACCAGTCCCTCTTTGTTGGTCAGTACAAGGTCCAGCATCACTCCTCTCCTTGTTGGCTCCTCCACCAAATTCATCAACAATGAGAAATTTTAATGGTGGTTTGGAAAATACCTATTCAGAGACATTACTTTAAAAAAGATCAAAAATTATTCACCTCTCTCTATCCTTATATCTGATTTTGAAAATTTTCACATTTTGACAAATTGTCATGCGATGTCTGTCATCATGACAAAATCTTAACAACGTGTTCAGTTATATTTTCTAAACAGAGAAGAAACTGAAAGATATGTAAGAAACAATAATCTTTTTAAAGAGAATGGTAATATTATTCATATAGTAGCTAAACAAATAAAATGTTTTCCCATTTTATTCATGTTATTTTTTCAGCCTCTGTTTTCCTGTAAGAAACAGTGTGACTTTGTGTATGAAAATGTTTCTGTCTTTATAAATTATAACTGAAATTTCCACAACAATTAATTAGAGTTAATGATGCAGACTAGGATTCAGTTCAATTAACACTGATACCTAAATAGGATCCAAGTCTTGATGATTAAAGAAGCAATTCTTCCAATCTAGGTAACTACATGTCCACTTAAAACTGTGACCTTCCATTGGAAGGACTGGAGGATCTTCTCCTCAGTGAAATAGAACACAGGACAAATGCAATGGAAAAAAAAAAAATCCTATTATCATTGCATGCATTTAATTTTCTTTGGTGCTAGACATGATCAACAGGAAAAGAATTATCATAAAAAGCTGTGAAGCCACTACCTCACTTTCATCCAAACCTGTTATTAAAACATAACTATGATGAGGCTCATAGGAAACTTAATCCCCAGCAGGTGGGAAACTCAAATAACTATGATTACTGCTGCTAAATATATCCATTATATATTCAATTAATTCCGCAGTTTTTGTCACTAATCTAGTCTGGTTGATCTCTTAGAAGATTTTTGGGACAGTGATTAACATTTTCTGTAAGCTCAGTCAAAAGAACAAAAGAACTGTCTTCAAAAGACTTTATAACTTCCAAAGTTTTCTGTTTTCTGATTTTTTATGAGCTCAAGAATAAATTTACTAACTTTTCTCTTTCATGATTCAGAAAATCCAAAAAAAAAATTTCGAGAAAATGGATTAAATATCCCGTGACATGTAAAAATCATTTTGTGTCCTCAGTCTATTAATTTGTCTTTGACCATGGCTTTAGAACTCAAATACACCACAAGAAAACTCTGTGTGTGTGTTAATATATAGCTATTGCAAAATGGTTTTCTGAGCTACTGAATCATAGAATCATGGAATCATTTGGTTGGAAGAGACCTTTAAGATCATCAAGTCCAACCATTGACCCTGCACTGTCAGGGTCCCTAAACCATGTCCCCCAGCACCATATCCACATGGTTTTTAAATATTTCCAGGGATGGGGACTCCACCACTTCCCTGGGCAGCCCATTCCAATGCCTAACCACCCTCTCTGTAAAGAAATTTTTCCTGATATCTAAAGTGAGCTATCTATCTGAAGTGAGCTGGCATACATATACATATTTCAAGGAAGTCTTTAAGAAATTCTACTGATTTAAATAGGTGTTGTTTCTCTGTAGAGTTTTAAATTTCTCATTATTATCACCATATTAAAAAATACGCACATCTCCAGTTCCAAAGAGAATTTAAAGTATGCTATCAGAGACAGAAGACTCTGGAAATTATATTGTGAAATTAAATGTTATACTTTGCTGAATCTGGTACAGAAGAGTTACAATCTCTGAGTTTACATAAACCCAGATTAATCTCAAAATATAATAAAATCCAAGTAATAATATTCACAAAGGTAGGTTGGTTGGTTGTTTTGGGTTGGGTTTTTTTTAGTTTAACTTGTGTCCTAAGAAGTAACTAATTTATGCATCAGAGAAATATTTTTCTACATTGTTTTGAGGTTTTTCTTGAAACATATCAGTTCAACCATCAGAATGTAAGTCAGGACGTTATGAAACATAATGAAAGATTACTTCTGAGATCTAATTATGTTAAGTTGGTATCAAAAAGTGATTTATTAGCTTTTAGGAATATTAAAATATCATGCCAGTTGGAACTTTAGAGACTTTTTTTGTGGACTTTGCATAATATGGTTTATTTCACAGGGAAGAAAACATGCATAAACATTATCTAAAGAAGGACTTTATTGCTTAGTTTAAGGTGATAATGAAAAATTATAACAGGAAAAAAACCCAACATAGAATAAAATGTGTATCTGAGTAATTTCTTAAGGAAGAAAACATCACCCTAATGACATCTGAGAAACTTTGTCATCTTAACTGTGAAATACAATCAGTTTGTCAAAATTTAGAATAGATATGAAAGTTTGGCTCCAAGATATCACAGAAGGCATTGTTATTTTACTGGGAACTGCAGATTTTAAAGTCTTAATTAGAGAACTTTGGAGTAGGTGTAATATGCTGAATTAATTGATGAATTGCTTGTTTGATTAAAGTATGATTAAACAGATTTATTTTTATTTCATATCCCATAAATGATAAATTACTCTAAAATTAGTTCTGTAATTAAGTTACACATACAGTAAATGAAGATATTAAAATTTAATTAACTAAGACCTTACCTATAGCACTTGAGGCCCTATTCATTAAGGGAAATCCACAGTAGCTTTTGTGCCCTAACAGTCTTTTCAGGGAACTTTTGTAATATGAAACTGTTGTATAGGAAGAATTAGGCTAATTACTGAAATAGCTGAAGGGTTATCTTTTTCCTCAAAGAAAAGACTTGTAGGCGTAGGTTCTTACTTGTTTATGTTACTTGTATCTGTCTTGTCAAAAATTTACTAATGTCCATCACATAAGAGTGTGATGCTAAACCTTTTAGTTAAATGCTGAGTCACCTTAGTCATCACCATGGCTTCACAACTGTGTTACGGTTATTTTTGCATTATTCTTTTAATGTGTAACACTGAAGAAAAAAAAATAAAATAGATTTAAAAATGTATTTTCAACCTACTTCAGAATGAAACATGAACTTCTTTCCATTTTCCATGAAAGAAAATTTCCTTTAATTACATCTTTATATTTGGATTAGAGTTGTTTTGTTGTTGTTGTTTTGTTTGTTTTGTTGTTTTGTTTTGTTTTTGTTTGTTTGTTGTGGTTGCTTGGTTGTGGGTTTTTTTGTGCATATAGTGTTCAAAAACTAAAATATGAATAATTTGTTTTGAAAGAAAAATATTAAGCATTTAATTCTGGAAGAGGACACCTTGTCATCACTGATGTTTAGACTGAGTGTGGTTCTATATATGTCATGATACCAGCCATAGAGAGCAATGGGTATGTGCAAGTGAATGCAGAGGGAGGAAAATAGAACAAAACAAGAAACTCCAGCTAAAATTAACAGATTTAAAATTTATTTCAGACCTCCTCATTCATTTTATTTTCCAGTCATAGATATGTAGGCAGAAGTTAATGCATCAGGCAGGTCAAAACCTGGTTTTATATTTGGTAGTGTCACCAGGGCTTTGGTTTCTACAATCACAAGTTCTTTGCCTAATGCAACCTATGAGGGGTAGCTGGAATCCATATAACTAGGAGAAGCAGGAGAATCTTTGCTAGCAGATTAGCTGACAATGATTTGTACTTTAAATTAGCAAAATTGGGAGGTATGGTCCAAAGCTGTGACATCAGCTCACATCACTGGAGGACAACAGTGGATGGCTACAAATCCAAAACATAATACCATGTGTGAGCTAGTATAAAAACCATTATTCTAAATTGTTTTTACCAACCTACTTGGTGTTATTACTCACAATCTAAAGCCTATGGTTTTATTTTTATATTAGTAAAGAAAAAAAAATGTATTGATTTTAAATTGATTCAATTCTTTGTTCCCATAGAATAAGCCACATGAAAGTTCATCATCTATCTCTTTAGCACTGCAGCATTTTCATGCTTTTAAAATTTTGTCATGGCTACAGAACACAGGGTTTGAATTTAATACTAGCAGTGAATCTTACAGTGGTGCATGGTTTAACAAGCCCCTATTTCTATTTCATTGGAAATATCAGCATAGTAACAACCAAGTAAAATAATATATGCTTCTAGATTTTAGGGCAAATATAAAATAATGCCTGTCAGTGTTCCATATATAATAATCAGTTTATATATCCATAAAAAGACTTCAACAATTATATTTTTACACTTTCAAATTTCTGCTCAATATACTTGATAAAGTTTCATTTCATACTAATAAGTAATTTCTATTCTGAACTCATTTGGTATTACAACCCTGGAATGCAAAATGAACTAGACGATGGAGATGGGGAACTCTGTTTTTTTCCTCAGATAAGATGGAAAAGAAAGATCTGATAATGATTTTAGGAAAACAAAATCAGCTCTGTCATAAGATTACACATTGCTATTGCAACATTTCTGAGTTCAGCAACTAAGTATATAAATATAAGCCTTTCTCATCACATTATCATGAAAGAAATTGACCAGGAGTAACATCATAATCATGAAATTTATAATGGCAATGTGTCTTTACATTTTGCATTCTCAATTATTTAAGGATAAAAATAGAAAAGTTTAGATGAAGCTGTTAGCTATATCTTTGTTGATATTTCAGTTGTAATATTTATATTTCAAATACATAAATATATTATTATATATTAAATCAATTTTACAACCTTCAACTGACTCCAAAAGAGACAAATTTTCCTCTTTGGGAGGCTGACAAGAGGACTATGTCTTGGGTTTATGGGGAGTCCTGAACTCAAAGTACATTTGCAGCAATTATAAGATGATTGAGAGAGCATTTTGGTGTTTATTTGACTTGAATAAACATTAAAAAATGCATTATTAATTATTGTATTGTTGTTTTCATTATTGTTTGCTTATAGAACTCTTGACTTGGAGTTTATCCCTTTACAAGTCTACATTAGGTTAATATTTACAAATGGCATGTTTAAGAATATAGCCAAAGAATGACATAGAAAGACGGTACTAAGATCCTTCCACATTCATGTGCATTTTCGGACAGAAGCAAAGCAATTACTTAGGAAAGAGTATAAGAACAGGACTTGTGTAGTGATGTTTTCCTGTATGTTTGCATTCTGCCAATTTCTAATGATCTGTGACTCAAAGACTTCCTGACCCAGATGTGGTTTCTTTCTATTTAATAGATGTGAAATATTTTTATTTAAGAATCTGTCCAAATCTTCTTTTGAATGCACATAAACTTAGTGCATTCAAAATGTCCTATGGTAAACAGTTCAATAGCTAAACTGTTTTGTGTGAAAAAGTATTACTATTTATTTGTTCTGAACCTGGCGCCATAGACCTTTCACAAAAAAAAGAATAAACAATGTACTCCATGACGCTCAGTACTTTATAGAGCTCTATTTTAGCCTCCTGTAGAGTGCAGACCAGAATGCCCTAGATTAACAGATTTGCTGCTGTTAGTACTATTAAGCCCTTCATCTCTTTACGTCTCCAGTAACTGCATTAAGTAAAACCAAAGTATTTCCTCTCATTTTCATCCAGAATCATAGTGTCCCAAAGTGGAAAAAAAAAAAAAAAGAAAAAGAGTTTCAGCCTACTTAGAGTTCAAATAAATTATTTTTGTTGTAGATCACTGGTACAGCAATAGAAAAATCTATTTGCTTTTCCTTTTTCTAGGATGTCATATGGCATATCATTAAATGCAAAAACATTTTCAAGGTTTTCTTGAGAGCAAAATGATAAAATTATAGCCTTCAGATATGTCTTTACCTATTTCCCTATAGTTAAATGACATATCTGTTTACATGCATAAAATACTGTTAATTGCCTGATTCATCTGTTTTCTTATTTTTCTTCCATTTTGTGTTATTTCTGATTCCCATGCTCATTTTCTGTGCTAACACAACACACTTTTTTTTCCTTCCTTTTCTCATTTCTTCCATTGCTCATTGCTGAACTCAATGCTGAATATTGAAAGCTAGCAGCAACTTAGATCAATAGTACTTAACAGAAGTTACTTAAAACCAAAACAACACTAGTGCACATTAACAGAGGTGTTCATGCTCATTATGATTGCTAATGTTCAACAAAGTCCAATTCAGAAGAGAGATATTAATATAGGATATTGAAACATATGTTTTCCAGGACAGGAAATAATCTAGATATACATTTTGGAAGATGCAGTTTATGTAGCAATTTCAAAAACTATATAATGAGTGCACTAGATTTTTGTCTTGCATAAATACTCTTAAGTCAATACAGAAATTGATATAAATACTCAAGTCAATACAGAAATTGATATCTGCTTAACTTTTATCTTTTTTTTTTCAATTTTATTTTCAGCATAATGAAATAAGCAGGTCTCTACTATTATTGATTTTCAGATTAATGTCCTTCTTACCTTATGAAATACTCATCTCTTCTCAATGTTGTTTGAAAAACCTTGATATTATTCTTATTTCTTGACAAATTGCATGTTTAAGAGTCACAGCTAGTAAACAAACTGACTGTATTTAAATAGGGTTGAATCAAATGAATCAAACATTTTAACAGATAGGTAATTAATTAGACTTCCTTCAACTCTTATCTTTAGTTTTGTATATGTGCATTTAATATAGATGGCCTTCTTATTTCTGTAAGTTCTTTGAGATCCATGTGAGATCTTGAAGGAAATTTCATCATGCTTCAGAATTTCCTGAAGGATGATAATTTGATTTTTTATTCTTATTTTGTCATTACGCTATAGTAGCAGTTTTGTAAGTAGGAATTTCTGTACAGGCTTTTTTTTTTTTTTTTTTTCACTTCTTATTCTGATATATGACAGATCTTTGTTCTAGGTTTGCTTGCCTCCTCAGAGCAATGATAATAAGTGTAGGATGATTTGTATAGTGCTCTGGAGTTATCCACATCTACTTGGTTGAACATAGTTGTTAATGATTTCAAATGTCAAAATGAAGTGGAGATGTAGATTCACAGATGATACCTCAGCAATCTTTGAGACAGACTGTTAGATGCAAAGGTTTCAATCAAACATGATAATTGTTTGCATACTAAATTTGAAAGCACTACCTCAGATAAAATCTCAATGAGTGAAATACTGCATGAGTGACTAAAACAAAAACGTACTGTTTGTATCAAGTACTAAAAGTTGCCAAGGAATAATACTGTATCCCCAAGCCCTAAGACTAGTGGTATACACTGTATACTTTAACTCTTCATTAAAATTAGAGAAGTTGCATGGAAGACTGAAAATATGAACAGGATCAGTAAAGATTAATGTGCTTCAACAGAATTAAGAGAGGAGGCTTTGTGAGTATTATTTTAAGGCACAATTAGTCTGACTTATTTTAGAAGTCTACTTTAAAATGAGATGAGTCATGCCCTAGAAATGTCTATTTATCTCCATTGTTTGTAAAGGGAGTTTAGGGAGTCTAGATGAGGTACAGATACCTACATGCATTCAGATGAGTCCTGCATTGTAAAAAAAAACAAACTGCAGACCACTGATAAAAGTATTCTGGGAGTTTACAGCTGAAAACTCCTGCTTTTAAATGTGAATTTAAATGTGAATCTTTAATATGTAAAAAACCCAACAACTCATATTTTAGATAATTGTATTTTATCAGTTTGGAACATGTTTGTTAGAGGCTTTTTTTCCTTTTATTTTAAAATTTAAA
>JAOEGS010020027.1:28574-46147 GCA_025447755.1 Corythornis vintsioides
TTTATAATTTTACCATTTTGCTTCCAGTAAAAAAAGTATGTTTAATGCATTTAGAACTGGAGAATATGTTCTCTAATCCATTACTGAAGTCTTGAGTTTTATCAGGAAAAAATTTAGTAGAAATCTTTGTTAAAATATAGAAAAATATGCTTCTGCAATATTTTTAGATATGGCTTCATTTTTTTCCTTGTGGAATTAAACATCAGATCTTAATGTAACTGAATTCTTAAAAGGGTTCAATAGCCCTGAGTGTATAGAAAAAAAGTAAATTAAACATCAAGTATTTAGTATATTTTTTAATTAATTTGGCAGTTAGTGAAAAAAAAAAATCACAAAATCATCTGATTTCTGCATCTGAATCTCAGGTCACTGAAGATAACATTGTGTCAATCAACTCCTCATGTCTCTCATCCACCAGCATATTCCTACAATCATACAATTCTTTCAACTTCATGCTTCAGTTCACTGTTTTGATTGCTGTTAGATCTGAGCTCCTAACAGTATCTCACATTTAACACTATGTTTACATTTGCTTTATTTCCTTCTAGCAATAACTCAACACTTCTTTCTCTACTGAAAGTTCTCCAAAACCTTCAATGTTTTCTGGTCAGTGATTCAGTCTGACTGATACGTCAAAAGTAAGACTTACATGAAAGTTTGCATGTTTGAATTAAAAAAAACAAAAAGATGATACGTAATTTCTTTCCCTTCCATTTTTGCTATTAAACCAAATCACCTAGCATTGTTCATAAAATAGAAGGAAACACTTATGGCCTTTCATCCCACAACAACCAATCCAAAATTGCCTGAAGATTCCTGTTTTCCGAATTCCTCCTCAAAATTAATATCTTTAGACTCCAAGGTGACCTGTGTATATATCATTAAAGATGGAGCTCAAGATGTATCACATGAAACAAGTAAGCTCCTACCTTCATTATCTACTCTTGGATAGTTATTTGGTCTAGATACTACAGGAAAAAGACAGTTTTCTTTGCCTCGTCAAAGGACTGTATGATGATAAATAACAATGATGTTCAATACCCATAATAACATTAAAATACAGGAGACCTTGGGGGGTAGGGAAAAAAATTACAATTGGTATATTATAGATCAGTTAAAAGCCAAAACTGATCAGAGATACATAAATCTCTGGTATGTATTTGTCTGATTTTTCTGTAACTCTGTAGAGAAAAATGTCTCTGCTATGAAACAGACCCTCAATGACTCAAAAAATTTACTTAATTTACAATATAAGGAAAGAATCTTCATTAATTCTAATAACCTAGATTTCTAAAGCTGTCAGGACAGAAGATATAAAAGAAATCTTATATTTTGTAATATTTAATTCTGATTACCACAATTCCCAAGGTATGTTTATCAATGGTAATTAATTATTTAATAAAACACTAATATCACTTTAAATAGTAGCATAGCTATATATATATATATATATCAGGGAAAAATTATATAATTCTTTGGAATTTGGCCAGAAGATTAAGAGAGGTGATTCTGCCACTCTGACTTGTTGAGACCTCACCTGGAGTACTGCTTCCTGCTCTCAAGCCCTCAACACACTAAGGACATGATGCGATGAAGTTGGTTCAGAGCAGAGCCATGAAAATGATCAGAGGGCTGGAACACCTCTCCCCTTAAAAGGACAGGCTTGAGGGAGTTGGGTCTGTTCAGCCTGGGGAAGAGAAAGTTATGTGGAGACCTTCTAGTGGCCTTCCAGTACCTGAAGGAGGCCTACAAGAAAACTGTGGAGGGCCTGTAGAAATAGGACAAAGGGCAGTGGTTTTAAACTAGCAGGGTAGATTTAGATTGGTCATTTGGAAGTTCTTTACTATGAGGGTGGTTGAATACTGGAATAGGTTGCCCAGGGAGGTGGTGGAAACATTTCCATGTTCCTGGAATCATTGAAGGTCAGGTTTGATGGGGCTCTAAGCAACCTGATCTAGTTAAGTATGTCCCTGCTTACTGCAGGGGATTTGGACTAGATGAGATTTGGGTGTCCCTTCAGGGCATTCTATGATTCTATGATTATGTCTGCACATCATCTGACACAGAATATGTATAATAAAATATGTTTAAAATATCTCCAGAAAAAAAAATCACTTCAGGAAAGTATCAGAAAATGAAAAATACACTTAAAGATAATTATAATGAACAATTTACACAAAATATTAATACACAATATTAATTTCTAATATTGCATGTTTATTGCTACTTTTATGAGCTAGAAAGCTACATCTGAGGAAAGCAAACACATTATTTTGCCAAGAGTGGAAATATGGGGACCTTAATCCATCTGTATTGCTTTACTCTGATAAAGCCTGTTTACAAGCATTATGATTTTGAGGTGCCATCAATTTCTTACCAATAATACAACTCCACTATCCACAGTCAATGAAGCTCTCAAATAAAAGAATTCTGTCAGCACTTTATTTTTACCAGAGTAGAAGTTTAGGTTGATAGTCATTAAGTACTGTGCTTTTTACTGTTATTCTGAGGATTCTTCAGAGTATTCCAGTACTACTGCTAGACTGTGGCTAATATAAGTAGTTTTGACCCCAGATTGTTCTGATTTTCTAACAAATACTACTGAGCAATCTTTATGCTGTAGTCTAAATAGACAAGATAAACATGTGAAAGAAAAAAAGGCACAGACATCTAAAACATTTAGGCCCTTGCCTTAATGAGGGGACAGGAAATTTAGAAAAGCAAAGTTGTTTCCAAGGATCTTTCATTAGACATGAGTTTCCAGTGGCTTATCACAGTGACTGGGACAAAGATCCATGGGTTTCGTTTGTTTTTGTTTGGTTCTTTTACTATCTTGAAATAAATGAAGTTCCTACTAAATATGTGGATTGTAAGTGAAAAAAAAAAAAGGAGGGAGACCAGATATTGAAAGAGGACTCCAGACTATAGTCATACGTTATTCAAGAACATACATTATCGTGGGCATATAAAAGTTAATACACTTCCTTTTGAGGACAGGGGCCATATTGAATTAATTGAAGATTTTTCAGGAGCACAATGAAGCAGTGCTTCCAGTGCAATGCAGTGCTGTAGTTGTGCTATTGTAACCCCTGCACATGCATATAGAGGTATAATGAGCTGGAAAGGGATGTCACTGTTGTTTACAGCATCAGCGAGGGAATAATTCGACTTACAAATGCAGATGCCTAGACTCTGAAAATGGAAACTGAACAACTGAAGGAGGTAAAAGGGCAAAAGATAATAAGCAGATGGACAAAATGCCTTACACTGAGAAACCTAATGTTTGCCACACTGCTGATAGTTTTTCAGCCAAGTTTACTCTGACTCTGTGTCATGGTATCAATTATCTTGTCATGTGGGAAGGATGAAGCAGAAACACTGCATACACTGACTTTTAGAATTCTAATTCATTTAACCTAATTATGTTGTCATTCATAATGTTTTATGTATGACTTGTTTCTACAGCAGAGAAATGTAGTGAGAATAAAAAGTAGGCTTCCTCCTCTATTGGAGGGGACGGGTACATGCTGGCATTTAAGTAATCGCATCAATCACCTGAGGTGTCCTTAGCCAGGGCAGACTGAAACAAATCTCTCTGCATTTTTGTTTCCATTCCTGGATGTGATTGTTTGTTATACTTTCTTGTTAGTCATTCTCTTTTCACTGTATATGAGGCAGATACACATCAGAAACAGTACACATCAATTCATGCTTTTGACATGTCTGAACACATGTATTATGCATATATTCTCTTTGTTTCATTGGTTGCTTTGTTTGTTTGGGGTTTGTTTGTTTGGTTTTTTTGTGACTGTTATGCTAGTGCCCTAAAATACATTCTATCCAATACTTTGTACCTCATTCTTCTTGTGAATGATAACTGGCCTTTCTGTACTCATGCTTCCGGTGCACCCTGATGTATGGGATATTTTAATTACTATGATTTAGGAAGTTACCAGATGTCAGAGGTGATATGCATCTTGTCCTGACCTAAGGAATAAGATTTAGGTCTTGATTTTTCAGGATGTGGTAGGAATCAGTTGCCTAGACACAGGCATGTTTTGTAATTTATTATAATCAAGAATATCTGATGTATTCACATGCAATTGATAGATATTACACCAAATATCACTCCAGGTGCTCTTCAGTTTTTCATAGTTGATGGACCCATGCATGTGTAGCACACTTTACCATCATCTCAAATAACAAGACACCCTGGTGTGATGGACTTACCACACTTCTGTTCCCCTTGAGGTTTTGAGAGGAATATTATATGTCATTCAGCTGCTGCCTGAAATTCAGCTGATCCAGGGTAGTTATGGATCCTGTATTGTATCTCTTCCAGCATTACATAGACAAACTTCCTAAGCAACTTAAATGGCACTAAACACCTATTCTTAAGAAGATGAATCACAGAATCACAGAATGTTAGGGGTTGGAAGAGACCTAGAAGATCATCTAATCCAACCCTCCTGCAAGAGCAGTATCACCTAGACCAAGTCACAAAGTATCTTCCCTGACTGGGAATCAAACCCAGGCCATGGCGGTGAGCACGCCGAACCATAACCACTAAACCACCATATACTCTTTTAGACCACCAAGATGAGCTGAATCTATTTTTTCTTTCTTTGTAAGTGTCAAAATCTAGGCAGCATGCAAATGAATTATATTGTGAATATTCAGGAGCAAAAGGAAGATGATGGAACATATATTTCAAATATTTAAGAAGATGCTTTATTATTACTTTTAATGATACAATAACCCCTATATTACAGTGTATTGCTTTTGGGGAAAAAAAGAAAGAAAAAGAAAAAGGACTGCATTAGATATTCTTCCTAATCAACTGATTAACTGGCTAGAAAATTAATCACAATAAATGTAATGCTGAATAAACTGTTACTCATAATTATTAATTTAAAAATTGTTCATGATATTAGACTGCTTTGCTCTGCCTATCTCTCAATGATCTTTTCCCTAGATCTATACCTTAACACTTACTCAGTGTGCATATCACCTGTATACATATGTATAAACCACTATGTGTATACAGATATTTTATTCAGGATCTAAACTGGAATTTTTAAGAAAGATGAATGTAAACATTAAATACAAAGATGCTGATAATTTAAAAATAGTTACTTTACATTATTAATTTATTTTGATGTTATTTTCTGTGTTCCATAATGCTTAGGATAATTTATGCCATGGCACAAAATCTAGGAATTTGAACTGGAACAAAAGGATGAAAGCTCATAACTGTAATAAGTACAAAAGGAAGTATTATATAGGTCTTAATAATTTTCAGGTTGAGTAGAATGTATATTTCATTGTCAAATCTATGCATTGTTTTCATCCATCTGCCTGTCTGAAGTACTGCATGGTAGAAATTGCTCTGTGAACTCACTAGTGATTTAATGCTCATGTTTTTTCTCCCCAGTCCCCAAATTTTACAAATACAGAGGAAAAGCATGAGGGAAAACTGAAACATTTTAACAATATTTTATATATTTTGCCAAAAGATTATATTAGTGTTTATCTTAGTAAAAAGATACTCCGTAAATCAAACACAGATTTAAACTAATACCATATTCTTAAAACTCTCAAATAATTTTTAATAAAGTTTTCCCTTGATATCTATGATGTGAAAATTAGTCATAGACCTTCATGTGTATTTACCAGTTAAAAGTTAGAAAAATGTGGCATGTTTGCTCATTAGAGTTTCACATCATTCTAAGGAGACTGAACAGCAGAATTAATGTCTTATCTATGTACTGTGTTATTTTTTATTGTATTCATCATTAAAAAGATTATGAAAAAAAAATTAACTGGAAAAGAACATTTACAAGATTGTTTTCCTCTTTACTATATTCAGTTAAGGACATTAGCTTTGGGAAAAAGATCCTAAAGCTCCTAGCTTCTACCTACCTGCTGGGATGCATATTTTCAGGCCCAAATTTAGCAAAGTTTTTAAACCCCTAACTAAGTGTTCATTTTCTATTGATGTGTACAGGAGGCTTAATATGTTTCCTTAGTCTCTGAGTGAGATATGCCTTTTGATCCTTAGAAGCAAAATTGTCCTTTCATTATATACTTACTCTTCACTAATGTCTTCTACATCTGCCTCGCTTCAAATCATATGTGATGGTACTAGTGATTTTTTTTTTTATCTTTTGGTCAGTACTGGAAGCATAAGCCAAGAAACTGGAAATCTTGATTACAATGCCTTCCACCAGCTTGCAAATTAAGAACAGATTTTCGTAATTATATTCTTAAAGTTTTGACAGGTATTTAACAAAATATTTCTGAATCTCTGAAATCCTGGTGGGGAGGGCCACTGTTGGGTTTAGGGGATTTTTGTTGTTGTCTGATTTTGGTAACACAATATACATGACTTTGTTTTAAAATGTAGTTTTTGGATGACAGTAAATATACTTACCCAGTGGAAACCTCAGAAGACAAATTGTTTTTTTCTTGTAAAGAGATTAATTAGTATGTGCATTTTTCTTTTTCTTTAGTCCTCTTTTTATCCTTCCAGGGAGGGAGGGGGGATGGCAGGTAATAGAGAAAAATACTGCTCTGTGTTTCCTGTGGTCTTGCCCTGAGCCTTAAATGGGGACACCTTTATGACATAACTGATGGATTTCCTTATGTTCTAGAAGAATAATAAAAGTTAATGCTATGACAACATATGATACAGCCATTGTTGGATCTCATTTTAGCAATTAAATTCAGTATCTTCTATGGATTTTGCTGGTGCATTCACTTTTATCTTGGTGTTATAAGTGTCATGTGGTTTGTAAAGAACATGACATTTAATTTCCCTTAGCTAGAAAAACAGATTTATTTTAATGAACTAGTCAGTTCTGCTGAATATTTAGTGTCTTATTTCTGTTTTCATTAGTTCTATGTTAGCAGAAGATTTAACTTTTAGAAATGTCAATTCTTATACCTGGACGTCATTTGCAGAAAACAAAGAAAAAAAAAAAAAAAGAATCACATGTGATAAATATTTTTCATCTCAGAATAGATCCATGGTGAAGTTGGGACAGACTTGAAGAAAAGTTAATTCCTTTATCACTCTACTGCAGTGACAGATACCTTGATTTCTCTACCTTTGCAAAAATATGTGCCTGTTAACTAAATTATCATGCAAAGTAAACAATCTCTATATTAAAAAAAAAAAATCATTATGCAGGCGACTATGAAACTAGGAAAGAACATTGTTTTGGCTGGGATAGAGCGTGTTTTTCATATCAGGTTTTATGGTGCTGTTACTTGAATCTGTGATCAAAACAGTGTTGATAACACAGGGAAATTTTAGCTGTTGCTGAGCAGTGCTTACACAGAATCCAGCATTTTTCTGCTTCTCTGGGGTGAGCTGCCTACTGAAATTAAGCCACAATGAATACCTATGCTTTTCATACTGTGACTGACCTTAAATGGTTGTAAAGTTTGGGCAGTGAAAACATTTAAGAACATAACAATGAACAGAGATTTCATCAAGGGTCTCTGTAAACCAGCCTGCACATATTCCATCTCTTACCTACTACAGGTTCAGGCTTAGTACACTCTCAAGGATGTAGTTAAGACAAACTGGATAATATTCCAGAGACCCAACTGCATCTGAAATATTGCATCAAGTTTGTTTGACAACACAATTTCCATAAAGCCACATTTTTGAATAGTGCCATTTCTAAATCTCTGTAGATTTTTACTGTTTCAGTCCACATGACCTTTTGAATAATTTTGCTCTGCATGTCAATATGCATTGGCAGAAGCTGATTTAGCATTCCTGATCATCCTGTCCAGAATCATTCACAAAATAGGCCTCTGCCTCATCCATGTGAAGTTATCCAACATTTCAAGACCTCCATCTAGCATCTTGAATCCTTATACAATTCTAATAAGTCTTGTAAGTCACAAGTTTCAAACATTTTTTAAAAATACATTCAACAAAGTATTTTACCATTCTTCTTAATTTCAGACAGAATAAAGGATACTCTATCCTTGGGTGTTAAATTCTATATTATATTGTTTCTTCTGAAAAATAGGAAAATTTTTTTTTCACTTTCTCTTTAATTACTGTAATCATCCTTATTAGTCTTACTCCAGTGAGTGTAAATTTATTTTTTTGTGTGTTGTGTATTTTACGTAAAATTTCCCTCCACTATTGACTGCAAGACTTTTTTAGAATTAGAACAGTCCAGGTTGGAAGGAACCTCAGCAAATCATCTTGTCTATACTTTCATGGGGAAAGGAGCCTAGATGAGATTATATATCACCTAGTAGCATTTTAAAAACCTTCAGGGTGGGGACTACACTGGAGGATCTCGGGGTGGAACTTGGTAAAGTTCCAGGAAAGGTTGTGCCACTGATTGATTGTTCTCAATGTAAAAAAATTTCTATATTAGAACAAGATGAATCTTCTTCCATTGTATCCATTTCCTTTTGTGGGGCAAAGAGCTCCATGTGGCTCTTCATGAAGCGATGTAAAGGTCTTTGACACGTTCCCCCACAATGTCCTTCTTGACAAGTTGGAGATATAAGGATTTGATGGGTGGACTGTTCAGTGGATAAGGAATTCACTGGATGGTCACATCCAGAGGGTAGTAGTCAATGTCTCCAAGTCTAAATGGAGATTGCTGACAAGTGGTATCCCTCAGAGGTTCATACTGGTACCAGTACTGTTTAATATTTTAATTGATGGTAGAAGTCAACAAAATAAAACAGGAGAGAATGAAAGGGAAAGCTGTCACCAGTAGCCAACAAGGAACTGAAGTGGCATCGTCATATGAGTGTAGTGAGGATCTCCAGAGGATCATTGCCTCATAATACTTTTCTCATATTAATTATGTTGTTTTAAAGCTACCTGTTCAAAGTACCTGTGGGTTTTTCCCCATTATGATGCTATTAGTGTTGACTGGAGTATACTGTGATCAGGTGTAGAAATTGCACTCTGATTTGATGCTGTGCTTTGTGCATGTATATATATATATATATATATATTACTGCTATAGTTATCACGTATTTAGATTATAATTATCTACTTTGTGATTCATTGTCTTGTTTTTCCTCTAATACAAAATAAAATCTGCAAAAAGAAGCATAGAAAAGTGAGGAATCCTCATCCCAGTGACAATCGCTTCCCATGAGAATGCACAATAATAATAATACAAAGTTTGCAAGTGAATACTGATAGATCAACTTGGTTGAAAGGTTGTGCATTTTCTAGTGAAAGACAGACTGCAGGGTTGAAAGTGAGGACCTCCAAGTATTGAGGTAGAGCTTCTTAGTATTACAAAGTTTAAGGTGCTTAAGGCACAGTGAAACACAGGAAATAGGAAGAATATTCTAATTACACGATTAAATAACTTCTTTCAATCATAAGAAGAAATCAGTAGAATTAAAGGGCATACTGAATAAATTTGGGAATCACTGAGGAAGTCAAAGTCATATAAAGAATTTAACTGAGTTTATGATAATGGAGAATCACAATAGAATCATACTGCTTGTTGTGTCAGTACTGATGCAAGCAGGTTGAAATCTCGGTCATATCTCACATCTAGTGTATCCAGGGAATGGCTGACAAATCCACAGAGAACAAGGTCAGAAGCAGGAAATAGAAAGATCTGTATGCAAGAACCAGAACATCGTAAAACTCTGAAGGTGGAAGAGCTGCATAGTCACGTACCACTGAGAGTGGTAATTCCAAACCAGTTAGCTGCTGGATAAGTTACTTGATTATTTTTTTACCATTAATTAATTAATTCATGGCAAAAACACCCTATATGCAATACAGATGCCTCTTGCTCTACATTGTAAATTGAAATAAACAAAACATTCCTTTTTATTAGGCGTCACTCAGTTTGTGTCAACAGGATCTAGTTGCATAGCTTAACCATGGTAATAGCCTCTATATGAGAAACACTGTAATTTCTGATTAAGTTCTATTCTAAAAGCAGCTACTTCTAAGTGAAAAATAAAGATAAAACATGATAAAAAATGACAACTAAACTATAAAAATATTAACTGCCTTGCTTTACTTAAAGGAACTTTAAATTTAATCCACATTCAGTTACTGAGCTAAATCATCATGCTTTAAAAATATATTGTGATGCCCAAAGTGGAAAGCATTTCATATCAAACATTTAATATATCAGGCTGCAAGGCTTGGTTTTAGATGAATTACACCTGAAATATTTTAGTCAGCTGCTAGGATTTAAAAACATCATTTTAATCAATTGATGTATGACTCACTATAACCATGGCTTTCCACAGTGCATTAAAAAAAAAATGAATAAAAAACACGAAATAGCTTTTTGTTTTGCTATTGTTTTTTGGTGGGATTTTTGGAGGTTTTTTTTATTTTGTTTTCCTATTTTAAGCATACTACATATTACTTTGACTGGTCTGTCTGTAAATTTACCAATGAAGTAAAGCACACTACATTTGTCCTTACCATAAAAGCAAGTCTGTGGGGCATTGGCTATTTTAGACCAATATATTATTCCTAGTTGTCATGCTGAGATTATAAATTCTTGACTTTGTATCTAATAAATGCTCTCATTTTCAATTGACTGAGAGTTTGTGTCAACAAGATCAAGCTATGAAATATCTTACAATTAGATGCTGTTAAATACTAGACCAAATTAAATAATGCCCTGTCCTACACCTTACAGTTTTTCAAATCTGTCTTCAGGAAACTCTCAAAGGCTGCTTTAGAGGAACCAGATATGAGCAGAAGTCAAGTGGACAGAGGAAGAGAACAGCACCATCAGTGAAAAGGGGAATGGCATTTCTGAGAAAATAAGAGATAAGATAGCTGGGGGTGGTACAGGAAGAACTAGAGTGGGGGTGGTTAGGAGTCTGCAGATGAGGAGAATTCTGTTTCATAAACTGGAAGATCAGGAAGTCATGAAAAAGTTTGTCGGACAAATATGAAAAAAAAAAAAAATTATAAAGGGAAAAAAGTGGTCCCAGTAACAG
Source organism: Corythornis vintsioides (assembly GCA_025447755.1). Taxonomy (NCBI): domain Eukaryota; kingdom Metazoa; phylum Chordata; class Aves; order Coraciiformes; family Alcedinidae; genus Corythornis; species Corythornis vintsioides. The sequence continues at coordinate 39,558 of JAOEGS010020027.1, forward strand.
AAGTTTGGAATGAGAAGAGGTGACAGCTTCCCAGTGATGAGAGGGTAAATGTAAAGCCCAGGACTGAAATTAGTAAATTGAAAGCAAGGATCAATTGTGAGGATGGAAAGATGTGAAGAACAGAGTAATCTGATATGATCCTGAGCTGATTAGGAAGAGGTAGGATATAGGCTAGTAAAAGACCAGGAAAATGTAACAAGTCAGAGCATCTGGGAAGATAAAAGAATAAGGAAGTGGTGAGGATGAGAAGTTTTCTCTGAACCTATGCTAGTGATTCTGAATCAATTTTAGGAAGGAAGATACTTGTAGATCATGATTCAAATCTTCCTAATTTGATTCAGTTGTCTGTAAAGTCTACATATGTAATCTATTGCTATTTGAGACACGCTGGATGATCTGAGATACGCTTTTCAGGCCAGCAGTGATAGCACAGGAGGACAGGAGCACATAAACTCTTTTGAAGTGTCAGCTACAGACTATGTGGTATGTCACTGGATACCTCACAAAGCAGGAGATAGATACGCATGGGTGGTTTAAGTACTTTCAGATGCTTACTTTTGATACTTTTGCTTTTTTTCAAGTGGATATTTCTCTGCATTGATTATAAGGAAATCTTAAAATAGCTACTTCTAATTTTAATATCTGTTGAGGGTTGTTTTTTTTTTTATTTCTAGTTCAGTCTTCTGATCAGACATTAGTGAATGTAAATACTATGAAATATAGGAAGAAAAAAGAATGGATTTAGTAAAAAATAATGGACATAAAATAAAGGACAAAAGCTTTGTGGAAGCGGAGAAATAGAAAGATCTGATACACAGGTGACAGAGGTTACTACAAGGACATGACAAAAGAAATACTAGGCTCATATTTTCTTAGCCTTCTCTTTGTGTGTTATTCTCTGTCATCTCTCTCATTATGTCATTTTCTACAGGTGTTTATATGGAAAGGTGACAAGAAGGTGAAATGTTTCCATAGTGTTCAGTAAGACTCGAAGCTCAAAATGTTCATACCTGACAGAAAGTGTCATGCTCAGCAAGTTCACCATATGGGAGTAAAGATCTGAAACATAACTTTCACAAAAAAAAAAGTAAAAGCACATGAATTTTGGTCTTTTTTTTTTTTTTTTTTTTTTATAGACACTTGTAAAAATCAACTGTACTGTAGCTATATATAACCTATCCTAAATATGCCTACATTTTTATAAACAGTATCTCAGTAGTAGTAGTAGTAATGTCTTTGAGAGATGCAAGAGACTTTAGTCTTTGGTAAAGTACGAAAACCTACTCTATTTTATGTTCTCAAAAGTTTTGAGTTCAGAAACTTGAAAAGTAAATAGTTATGTTTTGTATCAGGTAAATATAAAAAGGGTAATCTTGAAAAATCTACAGCTTTCAGGTGCATAGAAAGATTCTTTCATGTTGCATCTCTTTCTGTCATTTAATGTAAATTATAAAAGGCACTAGAAACACCTGCTATAGTGAGATACCACTTTAAGAAGTTCTTGTGAATCACAATGAGATTTTCTATCCCAAAACAACTTAAATTCTTAGATAAGATGCATGAAGTATTTATACCAATGAAACAGAAGGAAAAAAATGGAGAAAAGTAGATCCTTGATGTACCTTTCAGTAGAAAGTGAATTAATTATAAGCAAACTGAAAATGAGACTCAAAAAAACCCTGGAGCTCTTCTCCCCTCTTTTCTCCACTGGACATTGATTTAGCTTCAATGAAAGTATCACTGATATAATGTGTGAGATTACCACTCACTGAAATTATCTTTCTGAAGACTGTTAGGAGCATATTTTATCAAAATAACAGAATCATTATTAGCATAGCACAGGTTCCTAATCTTGGTTTAGACTGCTGTGAAGAAAAGGTCAAATGAAGTTTCATCAGCAGCTTTCCCCCTCACCTCCCATTTCTCTTTCAAGGACATTTAACCTCACTTTTGGTCCTTAGCTAAGCTGCAGGCATGCTTCAACATGTCTATGTACCACTTACTCAGTTTAAAAGAGTTCTTCATAAAATATTCACATGGTGGTGATGGAAAGGGAACACAATCCAAGAATCCATGTCTCATCTGTTGATTTTCTTAAATTATGTTTTTCACATTGCCAGAAAACTCAACAAAATATAGACCATTTTCTTCCTAAGTAGTTAATCTAATAACCTAAATTATATTATCTGAGTGGTAATTTTAAACAGTTATGTCCTGTTTGATGACAAAATGTTGTGTATGTTTGCATATGCAAACAAATATCCCTTTACTTTTACATTTAGACAAATGAATACGACTCCAGGTGTGTGATTCCATTATAGGTAATGGAATTCCAGTGCTCAGTTTAGTTGTCCACAAGGAATCTGGTGCCACATGAGATGCCTTAGGTTTCTCTCAAACTGACATTTGTCATTAAGACATGGGTTTGTAATTGATCATATATTGCAAATGCCACCATCACGTCTACCTTGGATTCACTAAGATCTCAAATGATTGCAATTCCTTCTGTTCCCTAGATCTATTGGGAGCTTCAGCACCAAATTAAAATGCAGATTACTACATTTAGATTCCTAAATTAAAGTGTGGACATGAACACTAACCATAATGTAAGACAGAATTGATCTTATCTTCATGCCTACCTAGAATTTAGGTATGGGGTTTATTGTTGTGCAAGGCTTTCCTAATCTTTCTTTCGCTTATCTTCCTTTCTTTTCAAATCATGTGATACTAATGGGAGTAAAAACTTAGTTCAGTAAACTAACTTTCATGCCTATGTTTCTTTTTTATATTACTAGAAGAATGTTTACTTAATGCAGTTCATTGAAAGAAGAACTTCAGAACTCAGTAATTCCTCTGAGCAGAACTGTAGTATAAATAAATAAATAAATAAATAAATAAATAAATAAATAAATAAATAATAAAAAATATCTATAAACAAAAAATGTTCATTTTTAATGGCAAATGAAGCTAGTAAGCAATATATAAGGGTTAATGGCTGGACTTGATGATCTTGAAGGTCTCTTCCAGCCAAATAATTCTGTGATTCTGTGATATAACATTACAGAAACCAAAGTGGTAGAAGGGAAGAAGTCAGTTTATGCTAAAATATGGAAAAAATCTCACCATGAACAGTGTGCAAACAAGAATAGCACACCATTATAACAGGGAAGCAGAACACTTGAGTCTGGTTTTACTCTGAGAAATTAGTATACAGAAAGAGAGGACAAGTTTCTACCTTGTGATGTACACAAATAGACAAGCAGCTTCAGAAGTTGGATAGGCTTTAAAATTTTAGTCCAAACTGCCAAGATACGCTTCTGTTAAATCAAGCAGAAAAGATAAAAAACATATATGACTTCCTGTCCAACAAAATGTCCAGCAAAAATGAAAGGCCCTTCAAGAAAGCACAATAAAAATAAAATAAGCAATCTGCTATTGGATGTCTGAAATGTCAATGTTAAAATATATAAGATTTTACTTTGAATGAACTTTACGAACTTTACTTTTGAGATTGTGATTTCAAAATATTAGTAGGAAAATATTATTTTAACACTTGCTGAGTAGAGGCTTTTAGCACATCTTTACCATTTATATATTTCATGTAAACAGTGAAAAGTTGTGTAAATGTTGAAAACATATTTTGAGATGTCATAAATATCACAACATGTAAACACATTCACTGGAAATAATACTCACACTTACTTTCCTTGAAAATAAGATTGCAAATTTAACCATAAAATCTAAACTTACCCAAACCAAATCATTGCCGTGTTGCATTTTTTTGTTAATATGATTCTGTAAGAGTTGTAGAACACTGGAATAGACTTCTTCGAGAGATTGTGGGGTCTCTTTCTCTGGAGATAATCAAGACCTGTCTGGATGCATTTCTGAATGATCTGCCCTAGTTTTGTCCTTCTCTGGCAGGAGGGTTGGACTCAATGATTTTCAGAAGTCTCTTCCAACCCCTAATATTCTGGGATTCTGGGATTCTGTACCCATTTTTAAAAGGGTAGAAAGGAGGACCCTGGAAACTACTGACCTGTCAGCCTCACCTATGAGTCTGGGAATTTCAGAACAGATGCTTCTAGAAGCTATGTTAGGGTACATGGATGACAGAGAGGCTGTTTGAGACAGCCAGCATGGAAAAAAAATACATATATTCATCAGGGTGCTGTCTTCAAAGACTTGTGACCAGCGGCACAAAGACAATCTTTATGGTATTAGCTATGACTAGTGACTAGTAAGACTAGTAACTACTGGCGTTCCTCAGGGATCAGTAATGTAACTAATATTGTCTAATGTCTTCACTAATAAACTGGATAATGGACATAGTTGACTTTTAGCAAGTTTGCTTATAACAAATTGGCAAGAGTGAGAACTCAGTATTGTAGAAAACAGAGTCATTATTTCTGCCTCTGGTAAGAAATAACCTCATGTCCTAGTACAGGCTGGCAGCAGGCCAACTATAAAGCAACATTTCAGAAAGGGACTTAGGCATCCTGGTGGACATGTGACAGCAGTGTTCCCTTGAATCAAGGAAGACCAAGATTTTCCTGGGATGCATTAGTAAAAGTGTTGTCAGCAGACTGAGGAACGTGTTATTTTCCCTCTACCAAGCACTGGTGATGCCACATCTGGTGTGCTGTATCAAATACTTGGCTCCTGAGTACAGTAAGAATTTTGACACCAGGGTAGTGAGGAGTTGAAGAACAAAACATATAAGGAAAAGCCTGAGGGAGCTGCATTAATTAATCCAAGAGAAAGCTCAGAAGACACCGTAGTGTTGTTTATAGCTCCCTGGTTGGAATAAGTAGAGAAGATGGAGCTTGATTCTTCTTAGAATTGCATAGTGATATGATGAGAGGCAATAGACACAAGTTAGAATATAGTAAATTACAATTAGATATTATGAAACATTTGTTTACCATGAGGGTGGTCAAATAGTGGAAGATGTTTTCCAAAAAGGCTGTGAAACCTCTATCCTTGGAGGTTTCAATACTCAATTGGACACAATGGGCAGCTTGATCTGCTTACATCAGTTTTGAGGTGGCATTGAACTAAGATGACCTATATGGATCCCTTTCTGTGTGAACTATGATAATACAATTGTAGTACTATATGTTGTGCCAAAGAGTTATCAGCTGTCATTCTTTCTCCTCATATAACTTACAGTTTGTGTTCAAAGTGTTTACCTGACTTTCTTAGTCTTCTAATTAAGTTGAACTTCATCTTGAAGTGTTAGCATTTAGGAAGTTAGGAGTAAAAATCATTTAACTATTTTTATCCTTTCTAATATTTTCATATAATTCTAAAGGATGGATATTCTATTGCCATGACATATAGTCTTTATGAGATTGTGATCTTCTGCCTAGTTAACTCCATTATATTTGTAATTACAGAATTTATACGCTGTCACTAACTGGGGTTTTTTTCACATTTTTCAGGTTTTTTTACATTCTTTACATTTTTTCATGTAACAATATATTATCACTGATATGCTTAAATATAGAAATCTTCCTTTTGTTAGAGACAATATTTTGCTAGAAGGACATTTCTAATCTAAATACTACTAGGAAAAAAAATGTGTTTTTTTCAATCTTTAATGCAGTCTTGGATATAATCTTTAGTTTGAATGTTTGGAAGAAAATACTCTGTTATCTAATTGATTCTGGCATCATAGGCTTTAAGAAAAAACTTAATTAACATGCTTATCACAATCACTAAATTTCTTAATGGGAGGTGGAACTAATTAATAGAGTGATGACACCTTTCCAGAGATATAGAGATCTGTTGACTCTATAAACAAGACAGCCATGAATTCCAAATTATCTAAATTGACATCCTTGTTTAACAAAGTTAATATATTTAATCAGAAAATTGGAAGGTTTGGTTTTATTAATTATTTGTTGTTTCCCTAATTATTTTTTAGTATGTGATCAAAGCTTTGAATACTAATGATTGTGTGGTTGGTATAATACAAAGCAAAACATTTACCTGTATGTCATTCTTTAATGCCAAACCATGTCATTTCTATCAGATATCCTTTAACACAATCCTACCACAAAATGGCTTCCTTTATGATCCTGACTCCGAAATATTCAGTCAGCCTGTTGTCCATCCCTGTATTTCCTACCTGCATTTCTTGAAAAGTCTGTACCTGCTCATTGTACTCTTTTTTTCCATGAACACTTTTCTATGTACGATTTAGGAAGGCCTTTTCTCAATCTAATTTCTAAGGTCTCTTTTGTTCCTGTTGTCATGGTTCTTCGTTTTCTACTCATGTCCACTATGATCTCTCTCCCTTTTTCTTTCTAGTTTAGTAATCTACTCACCAAACTGGCAAACTTGATGGCTTTTGTCTTTGTCTTCTTTCATCTTTTTTTTTGCAGGTTGTTTGATGTTTTCTTTTGCCTTACCATTTACTTCCCTGAACTAGTAAAACTCTTTGAAGGGAATAAATGGCTTATCTTTTTTTTTTTCTCTCTCTCTCTTTTTTTTTTTTTTTTAATTATTTATTTTACAGCTCTCTTCCTTTTGTCATTTCATTCCTAAATCAGTCTCTTTGCAGAGAAATACTTTTCAAACAACTT
>JAOEGS010020028.1:0-18306 GCA_025447755.1 Corythornis vintsioides
GTGCTCCAACTTGCACCCATTGCCTCTTGTCCTGTCATTGGATGACATGGAGAAGAGTCTGGCTCCATCCTCCCTACCCATTTGGTAACTGTTGTGCAACCCTACCCAAGCCGTTCCAAGGGGAACGTGGGTAGCAGGTGGCAATAGCAGAGCTTGCAACATCGATTGCATTCTCACCACTCCAATCATCAGCCTTTACTTGAATCCCCATTTAATATCATAAATAATATAAACATATCTGTGTTAACATATCCATGGTAATAACTGCAACGGGAGGTTTAAGCATTCATGCAGAGTGAGGGAATGGAAGAACTCAGAGGTAATAAGTAGCTTTTATTGAAACTGCCCATAAAATATAACCAAGTATGACTTTAGTTGTTGAAACAGCAATCTGGAAGCAATTCCATTGTGAAAAAGATGAAAAAGTGAAAAGTCTTTGTGTCATTTTAATGTTTGCCTATCTAAATTGAAGGAGTTGCAATTGATGGTGCTAATAGAGAAGGCACTAATGGTTTATATTTTAGGATTAAAAGGGGGCCAATCATGCAGATGTTATTAGCAGCACTATTTACTGCTGTTAAGATGAGTGGGATGTGCTTGTTTTACACCACATGTTTCTCTTACTACAGGTCAAAATATGCTTTTATACGATGTAAATTTCAGTTTGTTAGTTTTGATGTCTCCCTAGGCTGAAAAGAAACCAAAAGCAGCAGAAGACAACCCGAAGCTGTAACAATTATTCCTGTCACCATACTTCTGTGCATTTTTATGTCCAAGAGAAATTATAGGAGCAAGTAATTAACAGCAAACCCTTACAAAAACACAATAACATGCTTTGGTTTACCTATAAAGTTTACTAGCCAGGATTGTCACATGGGCTGGGGAAGGGGAAGGAAATTGTAAATGAGAAGAAATATACCCACAGCTGATTAAATACTGTACAGTAAATTAGTCCCCACAGATTCTGTAATTAATATTTTCACCAGGGCAGCACAGATACTATCACTTCTCCACATTTGGTATAATAATATTTGTCAAGCCCAGTGCTTCACTAGCTGATTTTTGTTTTATCCAGAGTAAACAGTAAGACTTCTTTCTTTTTTGCTCAGTGTCAATGGTGAAAAAAAATAGTTACCAAGGAAACAATAAAGACAATGTTTCTGGTTTGTTTTCAGAGCAGGTGACAGGAATGATTTATGTACTGCAATAGAAGTGAAGAGGGCTTTTTGGGATTACCCAACATCTTCAAACAAGTTCCTGATATCTAACACAAATATATATAAACCACATCCAAAAAGCTAAAACAAATGATCTCTTTTCCAATAGGGAATTATGAGTCTTTCAGAAAGCAAGTACTGTGGAGTTAGTTCTCCATAAACCTGCTCTTGCTCTGTCCTTTGGTGGCAGGAGGTAACATTTGCCAAATCCATTGACTTACACAATTGAGAACACGACTGTTACTATGAACTATAAAGCTCATTTATACATCTTTTTTAATTGTTCAATAGCTGCACAGTGTTTTATTTCAGTTGTGTCCTAGCTGAGCCTGATGGCTTTGCCTGAGTATTCTTAGCCATTGTGCACACACCAAAGTCAGCCCCTTGCTCAAAACAACTCTGTGAGCATTTAAGATGGACACCCAGAATGATGGGCAGATTTCTAAAGGATAAATTGCTTTTGTAAAGGATAAATTGCTTTTACCTTAAGTAAAAGTTCAGGTCTTGGAAACACATAGTATGTATTGAACATGGCTGCTGGGAGAAGACTACATGCTGCATTCACAGAGGGATTTGGACACTGAAATCTTCCTCATTAAAGTACCTGCTACCTGACTTCTTTTTTGTTTGGTTTTGTTTTTCCTGAATATATTGCTAGTCATCTCACAGATCCGGAGTATCAGCTTCAGTAGTTGTGTCCTCAGGTTCTTCTGGAGGCTCTGTGCTTGCTTTCCCCACCACCCCCTGAGCTTTGCCTTTGTGAGCAGGCTCTGGCTGCTGTGATGCCACGGGTGATGTCTTTGCCTTCAGTTGCCTGTGGAGTTGTGCATAATCTTGTTGCCTAAAGGTAAAATCTGTAGTTCCCTTTCCTCCCTGCAAGAGCTGTTCACGTTACATATTCCTGAGATCTTGTATGTGGAAAATGAACAGAATCCTTACCATGCCTGCTCTTCCACAGACAGGTGTTGCATTTTAACCCACGTGCCTGAGTGTGACTGCAGCCTCCTCTCTGTGAAAGTCAGTATATAAGTCAGTATATATGTGTGTGTGTTGTTTATGTTGTTGCCACAGCTGTGTAAGTGTATGGGCAGCAGCAATTCAGTGTCTTCATGCCAAAGCCAGCTCTGCAAGTTTTACTGGTATAATTAATCCCACTGGGGGAAGAGAAGGTCATTTAAAAATAAAAGCCAAAATAGGGTAAGAGGGTGGTTATAACTATGTCATTATAAAGATGACACATCAGAATGTTGATTTTCCTTGCTGTATGGGAATAGCTATCCCAGTATAAAGTACCTTCACATAAATAGACATGTGAAGATGTTGACATAGCAGGGAAATGGTATTGCTTTAGTTCTTATAATGATAATTAAAATGGTACCTATTTTTGACAGACAAGCCCCAAATAACCTATGGCAATTTAAAAGTACTTTATTTGGCCAGTGGTTTTCCACAAAGAAGCTTTTCCCTTCGTGTGAAGTAGAATAAACTTCTCAAACACACAGTTACATTTTCTGTCCTTGGTTATTGTTAACACCTCTCACAGAAAGACACAACAATGAAGGAGCAGCAAAGATCAAAAGAGGGGTGGGAATTTTTTTGTGGGGGTGTAGAGAAGGAGAACCTTGACAGATGGTTCCCCAGAACGAGGGCTGCCAAATGTTACATGTCAAGAAAGAGGATGGGTGGGCAGGGATGAAGGGAGGCAGGTAGCTCTTCTGCCCCCAAGCTCCTGCTGACACCTCTAGGTTGGCATTAAGGGTTCAGGCAGCCATGCCAGGGTCACCACTCTGTACCAACCCACCCCTCCTGCACTCTGCTGTCCTGCTGTCCTCCAGCAAAACTGTCTCATTCACAGATTAAGATTAAAGTCTCAGTGAGTGAAAGAGAGGGGTCTCTGGGTGCCCATGCAGTTAAGGGAAAGTCTTTCTGCCCTGAGGCCATCTTGCTGGTGCTGCCCAGCTCCAGAGCCTTTCCTCTCCCTCTGCACATGCCCACTCATAGTCCCTTCCCTTGCTGGCACTTCTCTAGCTCAGCATCTGGTGCCAGCTGCTCCAGCCTCCCCCTGTAACGCACTGTAGCTATCCACAGTGGCCTTCTGCTCCCACTCTCCTTGGGCATGAAGTGGCTCCTGCTGCTGGCAGTAAGACAGACACAGCCTGCCTGTCACCAAAATCCACCCAGGTAGAGCTGTGATGGAGGAGAAAGAGGAGGTGTGTGCAGCAAACCCCAGACTCCTTAGCAAGGACAAACTGCAGCAACTTCTGGTACTGTGGTGAGGGTGCATGAAAATGAGCTGGAGTGTCTTTGAGCTGCTGAGGCCAAGTCTCAACTAGGGAGGCAGAGCTCGAGTGAGTGGGAAATACCATCATGGATCATCTTCAGCCTGCAGTGTTGCCTGATGCCCTACCAAGCTAACCCATCATTTCAACACCACGCAGGGAGCAGAGGGCTAAAAGCCTCTTCAGGTACCCCCACTCTGCAATTAAGGACTTCAGGACATTCCTTTTACCTTCCCTCCTTAACTATACATCCCACTACCCCAGGCTAGCACCCTGGACTTTTGCATCTCCACTCTGTCCTCCTTTTCTCTGGAATACCTCCCTGTCCTACTGCAGAGCACACTCTGGTCCCTGCTCTGTTTCTATTGCAAAGAGGGTCCCAACACCACACTGAACATAAGGGAGCACTTTGCAGCAGGGCTGGCACCACAGCTGGGCACTGAGCCTCATGTTCAACAGATCACTGTTCATTTCCATACAATATATACTCCATGTGCCACAGGTGAGCAGTTTCTGCCCGTGGCAGCAGAGGACCATAGAAATGGTCTGTACATTGCCTTCAGGTCAGTTGTCAGCTCATCGAGTTACCTGCTGTAAAAAAAATCTTTTAAAGCACTGCCCTCCAAGTGGTCATGAAGGCTTCCTACTGTTATAGAGAAGCCAGATTATCACTGAACTTATTTGATCTACTCCTAGGGAGTAATAAACCAGACATTTTGCTCAGTAAAAACTCCATCTGGTCTCTGAGATATATTGTCATGGCAAGCGTCCACCTTCCATTGCTGTCTCTCACAGTCCCCATCCAGCCACATATCAGTTCATCTGTCACAAGAAGCAGAAAGATTTCCCTTGCATAGACAAAAAGTCACCTCCCCAAGGCCTCTAGTAACTAGTCCTGCCCCCGTTATGACAACTGATGCAGCACATTTTAAGACTGTAACAGCCTAAAAAGGCTTTAACAGGCTGTCCCTTCTGCTCAGGCATTCAGAACAGTCCCTCTACAAAGAAACTTGTAACAGGGAGGGAAAGCAGTGGGAATTAAAAAATTAATAATGTTTTGTTTTGTTTTTCCTGGAAAAGCTTTTTCTATGATGCTTCAGAGCAGACCGGAGTACACTGGTTAGGAAAATCAGCAAACTGAATGTCCCTTTGAGATAAGATGAGATGCCTTTTATTTGCAGCTGTGCACACAGTCTTCATCCTCCATGTGTTTATCAGGTTCAAAAGAATTTTTATCAAATTCAGAAGGGAAAAGAAGTGCCACAGGTTTGGGCTTAACTATCTGTGTGATACCTGTGGGTCAATGCTGGGACCTCAGGTCTTCACTTTCTCAAAGTGGGATCTACTTCTTCTTTGGCTGAGTTTATTAAACCTGCTGACCTGTTGCAATTTATCATGATTACACAATACACCTTTCAAAAGCATCATGTTATTTCAAGACAAAAACATTGCAGAGTAATAGCATGATGGTGATTTGATGGAATAATTACTTAAATCAGGTTTAACAGGTGCTTGAAGTTATTAGTTCTGTAAAGTGTGTGTTTCTGCCTGCGTTTCCTTCATTCTGTTCAGTTCCCTGTCTCTGTGCCCTTCTCCCTTCCTGGTTTTTGTTCTGTTGAGCCAGAATCCACCAGTATTGTAGTTTTCTTGAGGGCACAAGGTTTCTCAAACTTGCTCACCAGCTGTAAGATTAATCTTAACTACTCTCCAGTGACTCCAGGATCTCAAAGATTCAAAGGACACCTATTGATACATCAACCTATAAGCTTCTCATATGTGCAGGGTCTGGAGATAAAATTTCTTCTTTCTCTGGCTTTCTGAAGTCTCATGTCTGTTGCAAAAAGGCCCTTAGACTACTCAGTGTGAGTAAAAGACTCAGAATTGGAGGCAAAAGTGGTGAAGGACGAAGACGACCTAATTGTGGAAGTGTGTGAGGACTGTTTCAAAGTGGTGGGAAAAGTGGAAATAAAGGAGGTCAAAGAGTTTCAGAAAATGCTTCTGGCTGAGTGTTTTTGCCAGGTCATGGGCTGTAATGGGAAATATGGAGTGTAATTCAGCTCCAGATAGTAGACATCTATATTTAGTGATTAAATGTAGGTAACTGCCTGTGAGCCACATACCTAAACTTCCATTTCAAGCAATGGAGATCAAGTCCTCAGAGTTATTGGGGCCTGGAGAGCTACCAAGCTCATCCTAAATTAGACACCTACCAGGCCAGTCAGTCAAAGACACACTCATGCTGCTGCTAAGGTACCTCTCAAACTTTGGCAAAGCTATTTGGAACATACCCAGATGCCAGAGCCAGAGGAACCACACACGTCTCTCTGGTTACTGTGTTGGCAGGGGAAACTATGAACCTGTTTGCCCACACAGAAACACACAGATGGCTGGGACAGCTGAATGTAATGCATCCTTCAGTGCAAGCCTCCTTGAATGTCCCAAAAGCTGCTTATATGCTTGCTTGTTTCATATGGTAGACACATGAAGGATATGAACATGGCATCAACTGGTCCTGGGAAGCCCAAGAGCTTCATCAGCCAGGCTTACTAACATGGGCATCATCTTCACTCTGAGGCAGCTGTAGGGTTCAGGCTTCTTTGGTAAGAATGTCTAGATATGTCTGCAGTAAACACTATTAATTGAAAAGATGTGTCACGACAGTTAATACTTTCTATGCAAGGAGTATATATGGAAAACATAGGGAATGCTAAAAACAAATGTTATAGCTGCAGCACTAACATCTATAGCTCACTCATTCACAAGAGAAAGGTCACTTTACTTACGTGTTTCTCTTTTATCTTACCCTCTACTCAACCTAAAAGATTAAAATAAATAAATAAATAGAAGCCCAAGCAGACCATGATGACATTATCAGAGCTTATTTTCATCTCTTTCTTTGCAGAGTTCAATAACAAGGTTACAAATCTTTTTGGTATATTGCATTTTTGGTATATTGCATTAATGATTACAACAATTTAACTACTACTGGATTTTCACAGCAGATGATGAGTACAGAGCATGTTCATACACACAGTTCAACATAAGATGAATACACGGTATGTGAATGCACAAATACTTAACAGTGGGTATTAAGAATAGACACCATCAACTAACATAGGAGGATATATGCACAGAAAACTGACTTGAACTTCGTTTCTCAGACCCTCAGTCCCTCAGTACTCATTGTACATTCCTTTCACAATGTACTTGTGACACACATCTACCTTTAAAGTATCATCAGTTTGATCTATGATGCTGTTTCTACATGGCCATGTCCTTTCTTGCTTCTGTTTGCAAGTAAAGGCTGCTACTTCCATCTGCTGTGGACAAAAATCTGCCTCTGAAAGATTCTCACTGTCCCTTGGAAGCGTGCCACAGAAACAGCAGAATCTTCTCCTTTCTTTTCTCACTTTTCTCAAGCAAGAGAGCTTGAAATAGAAGTGATTCCTCTCTCATAACCTGTATTTATCACCTTGGCCTGTTGTCTACCCAACAAAAGATTTGTGTAAAACTTGTGAAAAGGGCAGGGTCCCAGAAAACTTCACGATCCAAGTATATGAGACACCACTTGGGTAGATACAAGCAAGCAGACAGGAAAAAAGAATCAAGAAGTCAGTATTTCTAGCACACCTACAGCTTGAGTTTCAAGATTTTTTGCTGGAAAGTTTTAAAAAACACAAAGCATTCACTGCACAAACACTTTCAGCATTCTTCTTCCATATGGGATGGCTGCATGGGAGGAAGAACCAAAGGCATGAATCAAGAAATGCAACAGATAGCCAGTTGGTGTTTGGAATCAGCATCTCCATAAAGAATGAGGGATATCATCACAGTACAAAAATGCTAAGAAAGTTTGTGAAAATGTTTTGGATGTGGGACTCAGCACCAGAAATTAATCTCTATTACAATTACAAATTTCTTAGCTGTATTTAGCTAGCTAGAGAAAAATCATGACATCTGACTAAGATACTAGTATCCAAATCAATCCAATTCATGCACAGTGCACATCAGAATATTTGCAGGATGCAAAAATGACTCTTAAATCCGTTGAGGTTTCCCTCCAACCATTCAGCACCTCTTGCATGACACCTGGAACGTCTCTGCCTTCAGAGCTGCTCACCTCATCTCAACATTTTTGTCCCCTTTATATAAATTAAAATACATTTTGAACCAAGCATCACTTTCAGCAAGATTCTTACCACCTAACAGTTGTCATTTAAAAGTTAACCTGTTAATCTCAATCTGCTGTTTCAGTTCTGGATGAATAAATTGAATGTTTCATTTCATTCCTTAAAAAAAAACCACCTATGTACTTACATTTACAAAGATTTTGTAAGTCCTTTAAGGTAGGGCTTCCATTTTTTCTTGAACTTGATATCAAAACTGTGGTTCACTTGAAGTTAAATCTTGTTTGATTAGTCACTGATTGCCCACACTGAGGGACCTGTTGAAGTACATCCCTGCCCTCTCATTTCTCATGTATCTAGGTCTTCCTCACGTGGAAAAGAGCTTCAGGGAAGGAAAATGAGCACAAACATCTGTCTTTCCTCCTGGTATGCAGCACTCTGTAGTCAGAGTGAATACCTGTACCCTGATGCTCTTTGAGCTGTGACATAGCATAGCAAATAATCTCTCTTTACATTTGTTATGTAAGAGTGGTGTGAAGCTTTGAGCTGTGCAATGTGGTGTGTGAACCTGCAAAGCAGGTCACAAAGCCCATGAGGGGGTAAGAGGTTAACAGGAGTGTATTCAAAGGTCTTTGGCAGCCACTGCTGTGTCTTCCCTTATTTTTAATGCTAATCTCTTGAAAATGTATGGTGTGGTTTTCATAAGTGTTTTCCACGTTTATGGCTTGATATCATTTATATGTTATTATTGAGCTATTTATGTCTGTGGCTGCTCTTCTCATTATTCTTTTCTCTTTTTTTATTAATACCTTTGAGAAAAAAAGAACAGAAAACAACTGTAGACATAGCAAGCTTCAAATAAGCTGCTCAGTTTTCTGAGCTCTCAGTCTTAATTCTGTCTATCCCTTTAATGTCAGCTGAACACTTAATGCTGATGAGAAGACAGCTGGTTGCTCAGACGTGGATGTACAACATCTGCTGGCTGCTGTATAAGCACGAGCCTTGGAACAGCTTCCACTCACTGTGCACCTGACTTTTTTGAAAATGGTCCAGTTTTTGTATTTGCAAACTGATTTGGTGCCTTTATTCATCATAGAGCATCTCCTCATCCCTTCTTTATCCATCCTTGAATGTGTGCCACGCCATCTGAAAATAAAAGATTGAATTGGAAGGGTAGCACTTGGTTTTTGGCTTTTGCACAGTTCTTCCAATATTTCCTTTAGTTAAAACAAAAAGAAATTATTTTTGGAGTGCCTGCAAGTCTGAGTGACTCTTTGTCTCCCTTGCCACAGGTGTCAGAATGAGAATGAAATACCCAAATGCTCTCAAGCCTGGAGCTATGAGCAAGGGTCTGTTAAAGAATCTCCACAGGGGAAGAGTCTCTGGTCCTGCAGGAGCTGAACTGAGAGGTTTTGTTTCTTTAAAGAGGAAACAGGTAAAGCCTGTAGCTAGTGAGGGTGTCTGAGAGATCAATCAAAACAGCAGTGCTGAAATTCACTTGCAATAGGGAAGTTTAAAAAGCTTTTGTAGCTGTGTGAGCATCCAGTGAGACGAAGCCTTCCCAGAGCTGTAACCAGTACTCAGGATGCTTCCTGTGCTGCTGGGAGCTTTCATCATAATGCCACAAGATGGTTTGCAAATACTGAATAGGTACATGCACAGATGGTGCCTTTCTAATTCTGTAAAATGCTTTCTTTACAACACATACCACCTGCATGCCATTCCGTGCTGGTCTCAATGTGCTCCTACAGTTTGCTAAAAACATTCTTTTACATTAAAGGGACAAACAGGGAGCTTCATTTAGCATCCACACAAAAGGAAGAGGTGATGCATTTCACTGCCTCTTTCCACTTCACCTTAGGTGCTTTCTCAGGGCAGGGCCCACACTGACACACACTAGTGGAGAGAGTCTAGCACAGGGCAACCAAGGTGATTAAAGGAGTGGAGCATCTCCCTTATGAGGAGAGGAGAGGCTGAGAGAGCTGGGGCTCTTTAGCCTGAAGAAGAGGAGACTGAGGAGGGACCTCATCAATGTCTATCAATATGTTAAGGGTGAGTGTAGGGAGGATGGAGACAGACTCTGCTCAGTATCAGCCAGTGACCAGACAAGAGGCAGGTAAGTTGGAGCACGAAAGATTTAGGGCAAACACAAGGAAAAACTTTTTTCCCATTGAGGGTAACAGAGCCTGGCAGGGGCTGCCCAGGGACGTTGTGGAATCTCCTGCTCTGGAGACATTCCAGACCCTCCTGGATCTGTTCCTGGGTGACTTGGTCTAGGTGACCCTGCTCAGACAGGGGGGTTGGACTAGATGATCTTCTAGGTCCCTTCCAACCCCTGACATTCTGTGATTCCTCAAGTGTGCAAACTGATTTCCAGGGGGCTGGGAAGGTGTCCATGTGCTCAAAGATAAGCACAAAGGTAAGAACTTGCAGGCCCAAAGTTGGGAACATAACTTCCACAGAGATAGGAGCGGCCTTCTCAGGCAGCTGGATATGTGTTGTCAACAACCCTCAGCCAGAATTGCTGTCGCTGTGTTTGCTGGCACATCACTTGAATCTCTCAGTCATGCTTACCAGCCTCAGATAGTGCTTCATGAATATATCTACACATGTTCTGGATTGGAGATGGATTCCTGGAGTGAGGGGAGCTTCCCAGGATGGGCACTATGTGCCATCCAGCGTCCAGAACACCAAGGGCTTGGGTCTTGCCCAGAACCTGTAGGTAGTATTGTTATGGAAATAATACTTTTTGCCTACTTTATCAAGATATGAGAGGATTTGCTGCTTTTTAGGAAAAAAAGGGGAAATGATTACTTAGGAATTCAAACATTTTTACACAGTTTATTTTTGCTTTTCTTTGTTGGGATTCTGTATTTTTACCCCTTGCTGAACCATATTCACTGGATCACATCTTAGTCTCTTTCCAAGTAGAATTTGTGAATTGTGCCAAGAAGTGTTGGTCTTTTTAAGTCTCTGACTCACCTGCACTGGACCAAATAGCCCTGGTGATTTAGGCTATAAGCATTTCGACAGCTGCCTGCTCCTTCACTTTGCCAGGGAGAACAGAATTTTGTCTTTTGGCTGGGTTACTGAATCCATAGGTCAGGGTAGCAAACCCACTTCATCCACTCTTTAGCTACAATGAAATCTGAACTGAAACACTTAAAGTTTGTGTTTGATGGTGCTGATTCTCTTCTAGGGGTGTGTAGATAGGCTGGAATTTTTTTTTTTATCACTGTAATGTCTTTGTCAGGTCCCTTCTACACAAATGCCATGTGAGAAAATGCAAAGAGAATGATCTTGATTTTGAATTGTAGCTAGAATCATATTTTAGGTTATGCCACTGGTTGTGACAAGGCTAGAGTGCATTTGCTTGTGTACCTGTCCAAAACCTCTTGGCAGGTGATTTCCTATGAGGGATGAAAGGCAAAGGTAGAGCTCATTTGCTTTAATTTAGTTGTCTGAAGGTAAAGTATCAGATTGTCATCGTAGGATCCTTTTATAATCAGTGACCAGAGAAATGTGCCAGCAATGTGTCATCCTAAAATGAATGCCTGTGAAAAGTTAGGCAGATAAGAGAGAATTCCTCTGTTTCCTCCTGTTATACTTAAAAAGAACATAGGGTACCAGCTCTGGCTGCTATGAATGACTTCCAGGCTCCCACAGATTGGCAGCAATAATTCAGTGTTCACTGAACTTGAACAAAAAGAAGAATACAACTACCAAGGCAAATGGGTAAGTGACAGAGGACTTGACTTGAGAGACATTTACAGTGACCATCACAACTGTCCTCCAGGAGTGATCAAGAATGGAACAGCTGACTTGTTAATAAATATCTACAAGTGATCATCTCACATTTATTATGCCACGCTGAGATGAAACCCTAACCCTGACTCTAACTCTAGCCCTAGGAATACCAGTTAAGTTATTGATACTATATTTTTGTATTATCCTGAAGAACAGAAATACTGCTAACACTGAACTCATGCAAAAGAAATTCCAAAGAAATATCAACCAGTGATCACAGTCTCATTACTAAGAATAGCAATTAACATGCACATTCAGAATGGCAGAATACCAAGGTGCTTACATTTTAAGAGCAAATTATCAGCTTTCATGAGGCTAAATTCTGACTTATTTTGAGTACTTTTTGGTAGGAAATTAATGAAGAAAGAAAACTAGGTAAATAATTTACTGGCTGAACTTTCACACAACAGGCTGTAAAATAAACTTGAAAACTACAGGGCTGTAGGAACTGTTCTGTCATTAATCAAACCCTGCAAGAGAAAGGAAGCAATGGATAATAATAAGTCTGAAATTTATCCGAAATTTTTTCAGGTGACCACTACATGTGAAAGTTTCCTCTGTACTATCACAAGCCAGAATTAAAAAGAGAATAAGCCAGTTATCATAAAATAGATGTGTAATTAATTAGCAAAATGTTGCAGAGCTGAATTATTGTTGAAGATTAGCACTTAAAAGTTGTATTAGCACTTAAAAGATTATAAGTTGGAAATTAGCACTTGCTTTCCTCAAACTTGATTTTGCCCACTTATCCTACAATATACCCTGCAGTAACCTCCCCACAGTATTATTTTATTCAACTATCTCATAGAGTGAAGAAGGATTCCATTTCTTCATCCAAATCCATTTGCTAAGTTGGAGATTCTGCTTTTTTTTTTTGTCTTTTTTTTTTTTTTTTTTTGTCCATGGAGTAGGATGGGAGTGCAGCTGGTTGCAGTTGCTCATGCTTTATAACTCTTGACATATAAGAGCCTGGAAAAAAGCCACGAGCGTGCCATTGTGAATATGTTGGCTTGAGCATTTGGCCAGTGGCATACAAAATAGAAACCCTGGTGCCCGACCCCAGCATGCAGAGCATAGCCTCAGAGGATGCCAACACTGCCACAGAGGGGAGAAGAAAGCAACCCAGAAGGCAACACTTTGTAAGAACATGGTGAAAATGTCACTCCAGACTTCAGACTTTCTCTGGACTAGGTTTGACACATGGTTATCTGGTAGGGGCTGGTGGTAACTGGAGCTCTGCAGAGCTGCACAGGCGATTCTATTCACTGAACAGTTGCACTGACCAGGTGGTCCTCTGAGGTTGGCTGGGGACACAGATGCTTCTTTTTACACTTTCTAGGAAGAGTCTGGATGCAATTAAGTGAGCCAGGGAAAAAAATCTGTTCTTCATTCCTTGGAAAGCTGAGGTAGTGTGAAAGAAATGCTTGGAGTTTTCCAGAGCACGCACTGAACATGGTTGGCCAAAGCAGCCTGTCTGCCCAGAGGACCACAGGCAAAGCAGTGTTACAGCTCTGGAGGGGTGGGGGCAGAGGGAGAGAACTCCTGCACTGTGCAAACAACATAAGGTTGATTTTTCTGCCTTCTAGGCCTTGTGATGCCATTAATGTGTCACACAACAGGAGCCACAGGGTCTTTCCACACCCTGTGGAGGAAGTTTCGTTTACCTGCTCTCTGCTTCCAAATGGACTATGAGAATTGAGTGGAGGTCTCCATGGGGGCCAGCTTGCAGTGGGAAGATTCCCTTGCTTACAAGCATGAGAGCAATGGATCTCACTTGGTTTGACACTTCCTTAACCTCACCAGAGTCTTGTTAAAGACTGTTTCTTCATCACATCCATTCTTTGTGCACACTCCTGTTCTCCAGCCCCTGGAAAAACAGCAGTTTTCTGGAGGGCAATTGTTTCTGCAGTTGAAGGAGCCCTGGCTAGCTACTGGCTACTACTACTTAAGTAATCTGCTCCAGAACCTCGTTCAGCATCCCTAACACATCCATTAAAGCCTGTTAAGTGCATGCAAGTAAAATTTATGGAATAGGATTGTCTTTTGTCTGTCTCCAGTGCTTTTTGGATTGTCAAATAAATTGTTGAGGATTAGGGCTTCATTATCCTCTTTGTTGGAGGCATGAACTGAGGGATGGAATAGTAAAAAAGTATGAATAAGAGCAAAAAAATAAAGTTTCTCCTCAGGTTTTGCCCAGGACAGCATATTCCCAAATGAGCTAATGAAGACTTTGCAACAAACCTTTTTTTTTTAATGCCTTCAGCTCAAAATGCCAACTGAATGAATCAAAATTAGGAGTGCTCAGCAGAGCAAGAAAGACTGTAGAGAACTTCTGTGAAAATTAATTGAGACGTTCTGGAACCCTAGCTCAGACACATAAATGAGTCTGTAACCTCAGCTATCAAAAAATGGCTCTATTGGTGGCTTTGGGGGATTTAACAAGCTGTTTGAAAGACTGAAGTCTATAGGAGAAATGAAAAACAAATTAAATTTGCTAGCTCCAGGGCCATTACTTAATTTTGCCTTCAGAAACTGGCTCGTATGATTTGGCTGAACAGATCCAGAGCAGTTTCTTTTGATCAGTATCAATTAGTCTGTGTTTTGCCCTGCTCTGGCTCTGTTACTCCTCCTGTGGCTCAGACTGCACAGGGTTTGATTAATGTACATGCTTTACACAGGGGCAGTGTTTCTTTTACAGCCCCCCTACTCATAATTCTATAAAGAGACAGTATCACAGAATGCTAGGGATTGGAGGGGACCTCGAAAGACAGTATCTACCTGGAGAAGAACTCCCTTGTTAGAGAAAACACACACATTTATGTTTTCTCCTGAACTTTTGCTTTACAGTTTTCGAGGAAAATAACTTTGAATCTTATAATTTCTGATTTTTAATAAACATAATATTGGTCTGGGAAGAGAGAAAACCTAGAAATGCATAATCTGCCAGAGGCTCTTACAGAATAACTTCCCTGACTCCTTGAATGCTGCAGGCTTGGCCTGATGGGACACACTTTATAGTAGAGTCTCAGTAAATAAATAAAAGTAAACCAATGGAATATTTTTGTATTAATAATATTTACCACTGCTAAAACACTTAACCTTCCTCTGGGCTGAAAAAGTGTAATTATTCCTTTTCCATATGGATAACAGTAACCCAGACTTTACTGATTCTTTTTATTCTCATATAGATATAACTCTACAGGCTTCAAAGTGCTCCATAGAAGAGTTATTTGACTTTCAGAAGACCTGCCTACTAATTTCCATTGAAACTCTTTGGGTTGTACTAACATTTACAATGCTGCAAATTGTGTCAGACACTCTCATTGATAGTCAGGCAACTTTTCAGTTAGTCACTTTGCTGCTTTATTTCTAATGGCTAAGCAACTATCCTGTGCCTGGCTAAGAATCTTCCTTCTATGTGATTTTCTGGTTTTGGCTGTCATATGTATTTCAAGGCAGCAGAAGTAAAAACAGCTTTTATTTTTAACTATCCCACTGACATACAGACAGATGATAAATTTAAAAGAGGGTTTCTCACCTCTTGGCAAAGTGTTTCTAACTAACAGCAGATACAAGAGCAACATGCTGGCAGTAACTGCTCCATAAAGCTCTGTAGCAGCCACGGAGAGCTTTTTATTTGCCACAAGCAACCACTGAAATACATTCAATAATCCATATATTACCATTAAGCTTAATTAAAATTTCAGGAGAAAACCCCAACCTACCTAAAGCTCTCAGCACTGCAGTTTGCAGCTTTTGCCCCCCCAGTTGCTCTTGCTTTACTACAACCTTTTCTATGCAAGGTGTGTACCCAGATTGAGTTAAGACACTAGGATAGTTAGACCACAGTTAACTCAGTGTTGTTCATATACTTTCTTAACACACACATGGATGTAATTCTTCCATGCTGACAGAGTAGTTAATCCAGTCAGAGGGTAACTTTTGAGGTGAATGAGGAAATATAATGTATAGATTTTATTTTTTTTTTTTTTTTGCTATGGATATACCAACATTGCATCATGACTTAGAAAGCAGGGAATTTAGAGATGAAAAACTTGGAAGCTAACCTGATGACTTTCACTCCCAGCAGCCTACTCCTGTGCATTGGCTTATTCCCACAGGCTGCACACAGGGATGAGGAGTGATTCCTCTTCCCCAAGCCACGGAAACACCCTCAGTAACTCCCACCAGGTGAAGGCCTTTGTGACTCTTGCAGCACCTGTTCACCAGGACAAAGATCTGCAGCCTTCAGAACACGGGATGCTCCAACTGGATAATCTGTTCTGCTCTGACCACTTTTCACAGCCCAGGCTTTAGCAAAGGGCTGAAGTGTGTCTGGAGACGGCCAGCAGAGAATTTCCTCCACACAAAGGGGCTTTTCACGGGCATTAGGCATGCAGAGCTAGCAGAGCTGTGCTCTTCACCAAGCATGCTGCCCTTCCGTGGTTTACTGGTGCCAGGGCAAAAGGGCAGACTGGGGAAGAGGGACTGACAGAGGTCTGTGTCCTTCCTCTAGACAGACCCAGGGTGGGGGTTGCTGGCAGCCTGCACACTGAGCCCCTGCACCAAGACCATCACCTGCTGTTGAAGAGGAACTGTGTTTTTCATGTATATTTAAGCACAGGAGGAAAAAAA
Organism: Corythornis vintsioides; assembly: GCA_025447755.1. Lineage (NCBI taxonomy): Eukaryota > Metazoa > Chordata > Aves > Coraciiformes > Alcedinidae > Corythornis > Corythornis vintsioides. The sequence continues at coordinate 16,066 of JAOEGS010020028.1, forward strand.
TCCCCTCAGCAGCAGCCCCAGCACAGCCAGGAGGTAACACACAACCTGAAAATTATGCAGCAGGCCACAACAGGACACCTGACATGGGTTTTGTTCAAGACAGGCTTCAGTGTTTCTGCATAGGAGGGAGCAGAGGGATGTGCTGTGCTGGCACATCTGTAAGAGTGGAAGCAAGGAATGCTGCATGATAAAGGAAATTTTTCATGTCTTTAAGGGATGCTGTCAGCCTCTATGCACATCAGAAACAAATATCAAAGAAGTTTTCCAGGAAAGTGAGTGTGATCTTAACAGCATTTGACTGCACATGTGAACATTTTCTGAATACAATGCAATTGCTATTGCTTTTTTTGTATGAAGTATCCTTGGGAAGAGTACTCCATGACAGTGTTTAGTGTAAAAGCAGAGCAGAAAAAAAGTGGCTGAAGAAGGAAAATCTTCTCATTTCAGTGCCATAAACATGGTGGTGGCTGTTTGCATCCAGCTCAAACCCAAGAGATCTTGCACTCAGCACTCTTCTCAAGGCATAAATTTCCAACCAGTGTGGAGAGGGTCTCACGCTGGCCAGTGAATCCCCAGGCAGCAACAGCCTCAGGGCTGTCATGACAACCACAGGGCCATGACCACAGGCTCTGGACACTCACACACACTGCACAGTGGTTGGGTTAGTGACTAATCCTTTACTATCAGCTGATTGGTGCCCCCTGCCAACACTTCTTCCAGTTCAGAGATCATGGGAAGTAATTTCCACTGGGCCATTCTTTTGTACTGCTGACTTAATGGTACTTTTCTGACTAATGGTACCAGATTATTCCAGGAAATAATTTATCAAAGGACCATTTTATCAATGGTCTAAACACCAGTTTATCCTCTTTTGTCTCTTTCAGTTCAGCAGTGACCCCTAAACCATTTCTTTCCTAGGTTCAGGGTTATTCTTGATTACTGCAGTGGTAGACTAAGGCCTGTGACAGGGAACATGAGCAGCAACATCCCGAGCATGTCAGCATCTCAGAGCAGTGTGACTGCAATACAAATGATTTTTGGACTCATGCTGTGATTATTCGGGGAAAGAGATTCTCCATCTCCACCACAGTGTGTTCACAGCCCTTATCAGCAGAGTTTTTCCAGAGGGTGAACAACCTGGGTAATCTCTGCTGTTTGAATCATTAGTCTTTGTCAAGTATTTCTTGCTGTGATAAGCTTTCAGTTTAATTTGTGGTTAGGATCACTCGTATTCGGAGCAGTGGTAGCAGAGCTGTATCCAAACAGGATAAATGCTGGTCTGTACTGGCCATGACATTACTGGAGTTTCACAATACTGCAGTTCCTCAAACTAGAGAGGGAGATTAAGAGCACCATAGGAGGTGCCAGCAGCACACTGGGCGTGTTGTTCAAGGAAAAACACGAAGCTCCAGCTTCCCAGGTCTGCATCTCAGCATTGCCAAGATCAGCACTGAACTACACTAAGGCCACCACCAGCCCAGCCCACAGCTCCCCTGGTGTGAGACCCTGTGAGCAGCTGCAGCTCTGGGAGCCCCACACAGACTCTCAGAGTAGCTGTAGGTCTCTCTCTTCAGGAGCAAGGCTGTTGAAAAGGCAACTGCTGAGACTGATAGTTCCTTCAATTGCCAGCTTCTTTGGAATGTAAGATTGTTAATCCATCGCTGAAGAAAAGCTTTCTTATTGCAGTCACGTGACTGGTGTGTATTTGAGCTTTCAGGTTAAGCAGTTAGAGAGAAAAGAATAGTGAGGAGACAGTCTCCTGGACCCACAGAGCCAAGGGGCTTCTCCTGACTCTATGAAGCTAGTTCATTCATTACAGCAACAGCCACACGTCAGTATTTACCAGAATTTGTCCCCGATGCCCTTCTCCACCAGGTGGGGCTGGCACCTCTGCAAAGCCTCGCAGAGGGAGCCCTCTCCGAAGTCTCAGCAGATCCATGAGGGGCTGGCACCTGCCGTGCACCGGCAGAAGCTCTGCCAAAGGTACCACTACTTTAATCACTTCAACAAGATACTGAAATGTAATAGATTAGCAACTTAAAACACTAGAAACAAGTTTTCCATTAGTCATGATTTCCACTGAGGCTTAATTTCCATGGGAAGTGTCTGCTTTGATCCCTGTGCCACCTTTCCCCTTGGGTCATGGCACACGTTTCCCTGAGTTACAGAATCACAGAATGTTAGGGGTTGGAAGGGACCTAGAAGATCATCTAGTCCAACCCCCCTGTCAGAGCAGGATCA
>JAOEGS010020030.1:13385-24917 GCA_025447755.1 Corythornis vintsioides
ATTTAGACTGGATATCAGGAAGAAGTACTTTACCTTGAGGGTGGTAGAGCAGTGGAATAGGCTTCCCAGGGAGGTGGCTGAGGCACCATCCCTGGAGATATTCAAGGTGTGGTTGGACAAGGGTCTGAGCAGCCTGGTCTAGTTGAGGGTGTCCCTGCTTACTGCAGGGGGGCTGGACTTGATGACCTTTGGATGTCCCTTCCAGCCATAACCATTCTATCTTTCTATGCTCTAGGGGAGGCCTGGAGGGGGGTGTTCTTGTTTTTCTAATGGTCAGGTATTTAATTTTTTTTGTTGTTGTATGTTTGGTTTGACTTGGTTATCTGGGAGCTCCTTTCCTGCAATGATTATGATGTGATTCTGTGATGCCTGTGGTTACACTGATACCTATGAATAAGATTGCTCTAAAGTGAGCAATGTAAGACAAGAATAAAACTGGCATGTAAAAGAGCCTTCTTCATCCCTCCAGATGAGGTGATGAAGAGTATCCTCTTAGTAAGCTATGAGATATATGGTGAAGAATTTGTTACTTACGAATCCAAGGAAAAAAAAAACAATAAGGGAAAACATAAAAACAGAAATCCACCATGTAAAGCACAGGAAATCCTTTGTTAGAGGGATTTTACTGTTGGCAAGCTACTCTGCAAAATTGTAGTAGGAAAACTAACTTAACCTACTGACTGTCAACACGGGTTCACAGAAATAGAGAGATTAACCAGGATACTAGAAAGCATGGAAGAGAGAAAAAGCTGCTATTTCCAAAATGTCATTGAAGTTTTATTTCCTATGACTTTGAGAGCTGGCTGTACTCATTGCTGCTCTCTATTAGAGAAAAAAGATAGGTGGAGAAGGAGAGAAAAAGGACTAGAAGGGGGCAGAGAAAGGAGCATAGCAAAGATTCAGGAGAAACTTGGAGAAAAGCCTCTGTGTAGCCTACACAAAAATGGCCATGATGGTGGGATTCAGACCTCCAAGAATATAAAGTGTCAAATGAACAGAACCCAGCCATCGATGAACAGCAGTGCTTGTGCAGGGATGTGGTCTTGCACAGATAGTTATGCTACAATGCCCTTAGCATATGCAGTGGCAGGCTAAGACAAGGATCTCTGTTTTGAGGTTTTTATCTTCAAATGCTGTGGTTCAAGAGTAGCAGCAGACTCTGCTCATCTGGGTGATTCAGAGCTGATTAGAGATTCACATTAGCTGATGTTACAGGGATCACACAGACACAATTACTGCAAAAAGGTAGGCTAGTTGCTGACTCTTGTCCAGCTTCTCATCCACTTGGAGATAATTTTCCAGTGAAGCAGAAGTTGCCCACCATTCACATAGTGCCTCAGCACACACTGAGCTGGTGTAGTAAAGCCACAGGCCCACAGTAATAAGGATTTTCAAGGTTTACCTCTGTTCTTTGCCACAAGCTGCCATGATGAAGATCATCTTTCTCACTCTCCAAGGCCTCCATGCTGTCAAATGATTGAGGAAGTAGCACAGTCATAGCTGTGGCCCCAAGAATGAAGTTTAAAACTTATATTGTTTGGTTTTTTTTTCCTCTCAGCTGAATAACTGTTAAAAAAAAAAAATAAAATGTTTGCAACAATAAACAAACATTAATGCCCTTAACTGCTTTAAGTGTCAAATGAAATAATGATAGTGGACTAGACACATCCAGGCTATTCAAGGACCAACTTAACATACAGAAATTAAAGGCCAGCAGTAAGTAAAGTTCAGTATAACAATGTAACAAGGAACTCCCTTGTCACAGTATGTGAACATCCATGCACTCTATGCTCCTGTCAGGTCCTACAGCATACCTGTGATTCCCCATGGCCAGTCACCACTGGAGAGAGGCTGGACTGCTGCTGGGTGGCCAGGATGTCCTGGGGAACCTACCTGAAAAATGCAGAGGGAGAGCAAAGGATCTTCACTGGTGTCTCAGGAAGGGAGATCACTCAAATCACAGCAGCATCTTTCACCTGTGTTACTTGCTTGGTTAACACAGACTTTTGGATAAGAAAGTTGCTCACAATAAATCAGACAAAGAAGAACAAAGATGAGTAGACCTTACATGTGCTTGATTCTGACTGTTTTCTGTCCACAGGCATTTTGAAGAGCACATGTTACATTGATGTCCGTTGGTTCCCCTTTGATGTGCAGAAGTGTGATTTGAAGTTTGGCTCCTGGACTCACAGTGGCTGGTTGATTGACCTGCAGATGCTTGAGGCTGATATTTCCAACTATATCTCAAATGGAGAATGGGATTTAGTGGGTAAATTGGCTAGCCTAAAATATTTCAGTAGTCAAAGGCATGTCCCCAAATATATAGAAATGATCAATCCCACTGGGACATGAAATACAGATATTAGAAGTTTATATGTAGAAGTTTATATGTAGAAATAAGTAAAATAATATCACAGATCAGGGACAACCTTTCAGCTGTATTCACTGAGCTGTGTTTGAGAACACTGTGTTTTGAAGTAATTGTCTGCAATTGAGTACACAAGCGACATCTACTGTTTCTGATGCATCTGAGCAGTTTTTCAACACTAGCCCTGGGTGTGTGTCATGCAGGTGCACGGAATGTTACTGTCATAACTACTCTATCAGCAAAAAATTGTTTGGTGTGAAAAAAACCCTGTTTCAGCAAAACTGGAAAGAGTCCTTCCAGTTTCCTCAATATTTCTTGTGCTGCTGCAGTCCCCTCCACACAGCATCTCAGACAGTCTACTGCAGCTGGATCACCATGGCCAATGCTGCTAGCTATATTGACCACCCGTTTCTTTTAACCTTTAGATATGACAATCTTTAAGTTAGTGAACATGACATCAGCTGTTTGTCACCATTTTCTGGATGCAGGAAGGCAGAATGCATGTTTTACAAAGTTAATCTTTGGCCATTGCTTGCAAATCTTTCCTTGTTGGGGTTTTGACCTGGACCAGATGAGCTTTCTTGGCTAAGCCAGGTTCTAATGACTCAGAAGACATGAAAATAAAGCCCAGAAAAACACAGAGATGTGGTATGAATATGAGACATCTGGCAATGTTGCTTCAGATGTTGCTGAAGACACTGATTACAAGTTAGTTACTTCAGCTCATTTAATCCTGTAATGATGCATTTTGTTTTTCAAACAACGTTGAATGGAAGCACATTTTCCTTTGTCTCCTTTAATCTATTAATCCATGTGTGCATTGCTGGCCACAAGTTTTAGAAAAGTATTTTTGCCTGGTAGGTGATTTGGGACCATCTTTTATCCCTTCTCAATTGCCAGAGAACACTTTGAAGCATTTTTCAACTTGCAATGTGTGGTAGTAGTGTCACACACTGGCTTTGAAACCATCAGTTCTTGGCCCACTCCAATGGGACCTGGGAGTTTTGCAGTTCTTCCCACTTCTCTGGTCTCCCTCTCCGTAGGTGTCCCAGGAAAGAGAAATGAGATGTACTATGAATGCTGCAAAGAGCCCTACCCAGATGTGACGTACACCATCACCATGCGCCGACGCACCCTCTACTATGGCTTGAACCTGCTCATTCCCTGTGTTCTCATATCTGGCTTGGCACTGCTTGTTTTCCTTTTGCCAGCTGATTCCGGGGAAAAGATTTCTTTAGGTAAGCGATAAAGATTTCATTTCTTTTGTAAGAAGTTCCTATAAAATGGAAAATAAATACTTAATGGTGCTTGATGAATAAAGGTTTCCCTGGAGGAGCAATAGAAGAACTTGTTTGGTTGCAGAAACCAGGGTAACAGCTTTATCTTGGTATTCATGCATCCTGTGCTAAACACTTCTAAAGTATTTTGGATTATATACCTCAGATGAAGCAGAACTTGTTGATGGCACAGGCAGCAGTGATAGCACTCTGCTATGACTGCTGTTATGTTCTTCAATAGGTCTCAATACATTTCATAGCTGATTAACTGTTTTTCAGATAGGACATACTAAGAAACAGAGAGTGAAGTATTGTGAGCAGCAGCAGCAGCTGGACATTGGATTTTCACCTTCCAAGTTAATTTCCCAAACCACCAAGTCAGGAGTCCCATATGAATACAAAGCAGTGTCAGCCAGTGAAGGGCTAAATGAGATTTACTCATGTGTTTTGGTAAAGAAGGGAGAGGTGCTTCCAAGAAATGATAGAGTAGAGCTGAAAATACACAGGACTGGCCCAGGCAAGACCTGAAGAGTTAATTGTGCACAATTCCAGTCAAGACAGTAACTTTAAGTCATCTGAAGTGCCCTACTTGTAGTAGAACAATCAGAGATCTGAGCTGCCTGTCTTGCAAGAAGTAAAACACAGGCTATGGGGCATGCTGCCTATGTGAGATAGGATGTAGACAAGAAAGAGTTATTTGAGCTGCAGTACACTGGCTATGGGGCATGCTGCCTATGTGAGATAGGATGTAGACAAGAAAGAGTTATTTGAGCTGCAGTACAATGTTGACACAAAAATAGGAGCTAATGCTCATGGACTGACCTTGTGATTTTTAAGTACCATGGCAGCTGAGTTTAGCAACAGCCTTTCAAGACAGATCAAAGAGCTTCTTTTAAAAGAAGCAGCAGATCTTTAAAGGGCATTATATAACATGCAATAGCCAAAAACTAGGGTTGTATCTGCAAGTCTTTCCTAGCCATCTGGTGTCTTTGTTTGTGCTATGTTTTGGAAAAGCAACATAGTTTACTAGTTCTGCAAGCTTCATTTCACTCAGCAGGGAAGATTACTCCATTACTTCCAGAGAAGCAAGTGTTTGGGCATAATGGAGAAACGTGAAAAGACAGCTTCCAAAACCCCTCTCACTTTGTGGAAGCTCTCACCTACAGTGACAGACTTGACCTTGTGGTTTGGGCTTAGCTGTACATCAGAACAAGTTTCTATTTAACAGTAAACACAACCTGCAGAGTTTACATTCCTCACTCTTCCTCTCCACATAAACTCCCTGCAGGTATCACTGTCCTGCTTTCCCTGACCGTATTCATGCTGCTTGTGGCTGAGATCATGCCTGCAACCTCTGACTCAGTCCCACTAATAGGTAAGTTGAAGTTCTCTCCTCTGTGCACAATATATTATGCTTCTCAGGAGTTGCTCAAAGCCTGTTCGAGGACTCTTTGTTACTAACATATTGCATTTCATCAATGTCAGGAGCAAATCTGTTTGGGCTTTATTGTCTGCATGTCTTAAAAAAGGCTATAAAAAGGTTTTGAAGCTATCAGATCAGCTGGTAATAGCAGGGATTGAAGGGACACAGAGTCAGCACACAACATGGAGGTTTGAGTGGGCAAAGCACAAAGCCAACACAAACAGTGCATGGTGCAGGCATGAGTGGGATACTGAAATAGTGCTCATCCCTGACTCTGGATTCATTGAGTCTGTGCACAAAGGTCCTTCAACAGCACTTTGGATTAAGTTGTGTGAATCAAATAATAGAATGTATTGTGTTGGAAGGGACCTCTAAAGGCCATCTAGTCCAACCCCCCTGCAATTAGCAGGGACATCTCTGACCAGCTCAGGTTGCTCAGAGTCTCCTCAAGCCTGGCCCTGAATGCATCCAGTGATGAGGCCTCCACCACCTCTCTGGGCAACCCATTCCAGAGATCTGTCACCCTCACATTAAAGAACTTTTTCCTAATATCTAACCTAAATGTCCCCTTTTCTAGCTTAAAGCCATTACCGCTTGTCCTATCACTACAAACTCTTGTGAACAGACCCTCCCCAGCTTTCCTACAGGCTCCTTTAAGTACTGGAAGGTGCTCTAAGGTCCCCCTGGAGCCTCCTCTTCTTCAGGCTGAACATTCCCATCTCCCTCAGCCTGTCCTTGGAGCAGAGCTGCTCCAGCCCTCTGATCATTTTTGTGTCTCTTCTATGGACATACTTCAATATGTCCACGTTCTTCGTGTCTTGGGAGCTCTATATCTGGACACAAGGCTCAGGGAGCAGAGTAGAGCAGCAAAATCACCTCTCTCCATCTGCTGGCTACACTGCTCCTGATGCAGCCCAGGATGGATTGGCCTTCTGGGCTGCCATGGAGCACTGGGGGCTTATGTCCAGTTTTTCATTTATTAGCAACCCCAAGGTTTTCTCAAAAGAACTGTTCTCCAGCATGGCCTCTCCAATCCTATACTGGTAATGCTGGCTACCCTGGCCCAGATGCAGGATCCTGCACTTGGCCCTGTTGAAGCTCATGGTGTTCACCTGAGCCCACCACTCTAGTCTGTCCAGGTCCTTCTGGATGACATCCCATCCTTCTGGCACATCAGCTGCACCCCCCAGCTTAGTATCGTCAACAAACTTGCTGAGGGTGCCCTCAGTGCCACTTTCTATGTCATTAATGAAGATGACTACATCCATGAACAAAGGACAACCAGTTGATGTGATCTATCTGGACTTCTGCAAGGCTTTTGACATGGTCTCCCACAACATCCTACTCGCCAAGTTGGAGAGATATGGATTTGATGGGTGGACTGTTCAGTGGATAAGGAAGTGGCTGGATGGTTGCAAGCAGAGGGTAGTGGTCAATGGCTCAATGTCCAGATGGAGAACAGTGGTGGTGTTCCTCAGAAGTCTGTACTGGGACCTGTACTATTTAATATCTTCATTAATGATACTGATAATGGGATTAAGAGCACCATCAGCAAGTTTGCAGATGACACAAGATGATCTGCTGCCCGCAGATCCTGTGCAGTGTAAAGTTCCCCTTGTTGAAAATACTCAAAATTCTGGTGGTGGCACCATTCTCTCAGCCACATGTTCATCAGGTTCCTCCCTCTGTCTGTTCTTCCCTGCCACTGAAGGGATGAAAGAACACCACCTGGGCTCCTGAGCTCTCAAACCATCTCCCCAGGTGCTTGAAGTCTTTTTAATTGTTTTCAGGTTTCTCTCCATAACATCATCATTACCAACCTGAATAATCATTAGAGGTAATAGTCTGATGGCTGTACCAGACCCAAGAGTTCTCTGGTAATATCTCTGACCCTGGCCCCAGGAAGCAGCACTTCCCTATGGTGTGGCAGGAGCTTTTGTCCGGGTTGCAACCATCACTAATCTTGCCCATCTATTTATTTATTTTTTTAAATATTTATTTTTATGTTGTCATTTTATAACTTTTTACTCTCCCATGCACCCACAAGTGAGAATGTGCCTATGCCTCACTGTTCATGGTCTTTGTCAATGTTTGCCATCACTGGAGGATCTTTCCAGTCACTCTTCCCCCAGCCTGTAACACCTCTTGGGGCTGTTTTGACCGAAATGCAGGACCCAGAACTTGGTCTTGTTAAACCTCATACAAATGGCCTCAAACCATCAATCCAACCTGTCCAGATTCCTCTGCAGAACTTCCTGCCTTCAAGCAGATCAACACTCCCACACAATTTGGTGTTGTCTGTAAACTTGCTGAAGATGCCTCAATCATCTCACCTGGATCCTTGATAAAGATATTGAACAAGACTTGTCTCAAAACTGAGCTGTGGGTACACAACTCATGACTGGCCATCAACTGGATTTAAATCTATTTAGTACAACTCTCTGGGTTATAAATCATAGAATGTTAGGGATTGGAAGGAATCTCTGGAGATCATAAAGTCCAACCCTCTGCCAGAGCAGGGTCACCTAGGGCAAGCCACACAGGAAGAGATCCAGGTGGGTTTGGAATGTCTCTATAGAAAGAGACTCCACAGCCTCTTTGGGCAGCCTGTGCCAGGCTCTGACACTCTCACATGAAAGAATTTCCTTCTCATGTTGAGGTGGAACCTTCTGTGCTCCAGTTTATACCTGTTTTTCCTTGTCCTATTACTGAGCACTACAGAGAAGAGGTTGGTCCCTTCCATTTGTAACCCACCCTGCAGGTATTTGAAGACATTAATAAGGTCTCCTCTCAGTCTTCTCCAGACTAAATAGCCCCATTTTCCTCAGCCTTTCTTCATAGGGGAGATGTTCAAGTCCCTTAATCATCCTTGTATCTCTCTGTTGGACTGTATCCAGTAGGTCTCTGTCTCTCTTAAACTGGGGACCCCAACACTGGACAGAACATTCCAGGTGTGGTCTCACCAGGGCAGAGCAGAGAGGGAGGAGAACCTCCCTACACCTGCTGGACAGTTTTCTTAATGCCCCCCGGGATGCCATTGGCCTTTCTGGCCACAAGGGCCCGCTGCTGTCTCATGGAGAACTTGCTGTTCACTAGGACTCCAAGGTCTTTCTCCATGGAGCTGCTTCCCAGCAGGTCAGCCACCAACTTGTACTGGTGTCTGGTGTTCCTCCCCAGATGTAGGTCTCTAAGCTTGTCCTTATTGAACCTCATGAGGTTCACCTTCGCCCAGCTCTTCAGCCTGTCCAGATCTCACTGGATAGAAGCACATAAAGACATTATCATGTCTGTACATAGCACTGAATTATAAGATCTAGTCTTGGTAGTGGTTTTATGACCAACTCTGAAGAAGGGATACATTTTCTTTAGGCAATAGACATATTGAATTGCTTGTTTTTAAAGAGCTGTGTGCCTCCCTGATCATATCCTTGACTTGTTTCACTAAACTATGTCTTCTATTTGAAAGCAACCTTGTAAATAACTCTAGGAAATAATTAATTAAGAAGTCACTAAAGATCAAGTTCCTCTAAGTCAAGACAAATTCCTAACTATAACTGTTCCTCTTCATGACCATCCTTTGACTCCTTAAGATCATACTTGCCCACATTAAGCAACCAGAATCTCATTTATCTTGATCTGCTAGCAGAATGTCTTAAAAAAACAATGCCTCCCTGTAAGATGCTAGTTTGGAGTAGTAGACTTAAAAAAAAAATCTTATATAATGCTTAGTTACTACCAAACACACAAAGTTTTGCAGAAAGATGAATCAATCCACAGGCCAAGTTAAAATCAGGCATAGACAAAAGCCATTGCTCTGGAAAACTGAGATCAGCATTGCTACAAGCATAACCAGCACCACTTACTTTCTGCCTGAAATATCACCTCCGGGGGGGGCAGTTTTGGGAATTTTAGACCACATGACACTGAATAGTTTGTTTCTGACCCCACTTTTCTCTCCTCCTCCATGATACTGACTGCTTCCAGCACCAGATGTTTTAATAAAATAGCATTAAGCCCCCATCCTTAGAATTCAACTTGTTCATGTCTTGTTCCACTGCAGTGAGACACGAGCTATGGTGTCAGTCCTCTCATCCATATCCACTTTGCACTCACCTTTGGTTACTGTGCTGCAGTACCACTGCTGTGAGAACAAATGACAGCTTGCAGACCTAAAAAGCTTAGTTTGAGAACCCAACCTAGGTCTTTACTCTTGCATTAGTACAAAGCTACTGCAATCTTTAAGTTCAGGTCCTGCGGGGCATAGAAAATGCAGTCACACAGTGAAAGAGGTAGGAGCACCCACAGCTGGATGCTTTCAGCTGGAGAGCAGAGGTGCAATAAGCTCTGAGTTGTCTGGTCTTTCTCCACTCTAGCCAGAGCTCTGAGGAAATGTCACTTTGCCAGAGCAGACAAAGCAGAAGGCATACTTCTGCCCAAAAGCCAGATCTTGAAATAAAATGTTCAGAACTCTCAGGGTAGTCAGATGATTTGTTCCTCCTACAAATTCTTTTTTACATCTGTAAATTCAAGGTATTGCCTTGCAGAGGACAAGTGTTTAATAATTTCTGGGGTTTTTTAAAATTATTTTTATTTTTCTGTGCCTAGTTAACATCAAAATGATGGAAATATTTATTTCTCTCCAGCACTCTCCAAAATACCACCACTGGTTTTGGATCAAAAATCTATATTTTGCTCTAAAAGGAGTTTTATAACAGGAAGAGTTTGAAGTGTATAGCTGAGAGTGTTTGAAAGGGGATCACGAGGGACGGTCTTTTCCTATGATTAACATGTGTGATGCTTAACACCTTGACTAGGTGTACTAAATAGTGTACAACAAAAACTACCTTCAGCTCCAGATAACAAGACATTTCTCTCTGTCTCCTTCTAGTGAGCTCCTCCCCTTGTCTCTTTAAAAACCACAACAGCTGCTTACTGTTTAGGGCTCTACTATCCTGTCTTATTTTCAGCTGTGTCCCCTTCTTGCCATTCTTTATCACGCCTGTGTTACTTCAGTAAAAATGAAGGTCTCATGCTGTCAATGTTTGCAGCAGATGCTTGGGTTGTTTTGTTGCAGTTTGTCATACAGCAAACAGGGCTGCAAATTGCTAAGACAAGGAAGCAATGTGGTGCAGTGTCACCTCCAGGAGTTACAGATTGTTTTCAGTTATAAGCATATGGCCTTAGTGATTCTGACCAGAAAGTAAAATTAATCTTCTGTGACACTAGCTCTGATCTGCCTGTATGTCTCAGCTGCTGCCACTTTACTTTGTCTGTTTTGTGTGGTGCTTTTCCCCTCTGCCTTTCATGGCTCTGCCTCATACCTTTGTGGCACAAGGACCATGCTTGGCCTTTTCTGTCAAACAGAAATTCTAATTCACAGCAGCTTTTACAGTTCCATTCCCCGTGATCAAGGATGGTTTTCCCAAAGCCATGAGTTTCAAATGCTTTTCCTTTATTAAACAAACGAACAAAAAAGATGAACAGTTTTACTTTTCAAACATGCAGTTCTATTCTTCAAAAACACGTGGGATGAGGAGAGTTTGGAAAACCCGGGAAGACACTGTCCCTGTTGCAATCTACAAGTGCCATAATCAAAAGATAGAGGTAGACCCAGCATTCACTCCTGAAGTCTTTCTGTCTTTTAAGAGTTTTCATGTTTATGAGGGACCAGCTGGACCAAGATGATGCTCTTGGATTTCTGCTGTCTATGAGAGCTACTGGATAGCTCAAGGTGTCCAAGATACAGCACATCTCAACAACAGTGGAAAATATTTTTCTGCCTACATTCTCTCCTGTGTTTCTTTGCCGTCTCTGTCAGCCAATGAGGGAATCTCTCCTCTGCCTTTTGGTTTCCTTGTTTTCTGAGAAATTCTGCCATCAGCTGTTGAAGATTGCAACAGCATCTGCCTAGCACCAGCCCTGGTCCTTGCCACAGGAGAAAAGGAGAAGGGTGGTTGGAAGCCCCTCTGTTGGTGTCTAAGTTTTTCTGTAACCTGATATTTTCTGTAAAGAAGGAATACAATCAGGAACAGAAGTGGGAGACATTCCACTTGATCACCGTGAACACCTGAGTGTGACACTCTCCTCCTTTTTCTGCTATTTAATAGGAGCATCAAGACTGTGGCTACTCACAATGAAGAACTGCCATTCCTATGATTAACTAATCTGGGTAATACATACTGCTTTCTCAGTATTCAGTAGTAAAATTAATAAGGCAAAGCATCCGTCTGGAATGATCTTGCTTCTCTTAGCATTTCTGTTTTATTTACTGTGCTCATTATCTGTTCTTAAAGTTAACTGAATTGAACACAAACAGCAGATATTCCAAGCATCTCTAAAATAATTCTAAGGTTCAAAAATGGTACCAGAAACCCCAGAAGTTGTGAGCTGCAAGTTATTGCTGTCCTTTTGATCTAGGTGATGTCAGAGGATGCCTGCAAGAAAAGATAGGTGTTTTCAATTAT
>JAOEGS010020032.1:0-11703 GCA_025447755.1 Corythornis vintsioides
TCCTGGGTGACTTGGTCTAGGTGATCCTGCTCAGGCAGGGGGGTTGGACTAGATGATCTCCTAGGTCCCTTCCAACCTATATGGTTCTATGGTCCTAGGTCCCTTCCAACCTATATGGTTCTATGAATCTATGAAATTAGCTTTTAGGATTAGGATACCAAACACTGTGTTTGGAATGCTAAATATTTCATTAGCGGTTCCTCACCTCATGGTCTCATCATGTACCAAATTTTAAGTAAAAAACTCTCCATCTTACATAAAATTAAACTTTAATGAGGATGTAAAATTACAGTATAGAAAACGTGAGTTAGGATAATCAATGACAGTGATATATGTCAGAAACAAGAATAAAACTATTTTAGGAACCCCTAGCCTTGATTGTGTCAATTTTACATAACCAGGGTTAAAATATACAGTTTTGTTAGGCACTTAAGTGTTTCAGAATGACCTCTAAGTATAGGAAGAAGACTGTGAGTGGGTATCAGCTAATTCTAAATTGTAGCATTAAGGTGCTAGAACCTGGCCGTGCTTGTCCTGCTGAATAAAACAGAACCCATAAAAAAGACCATTCCTTGGCCCTGAGGCCAAGTGACTAGGCCAGGCCATACTTACACTCTGTAATTTAAGACCCAAAGGGCTAATCCTGTGAGGAATGCTCCTGTTACCTAAGATGTCATTACTGGGTTTTTTGAGTTGTTCTGTTTGTTTGGGTTTTTTTTCAGCTAAAGATGTTGCCTGTGATGTGAAGGCATTATTGCAGCCTGACAGACTGACATTTCCATAGTGTAAATGGAAGATTTGTGTTCTGCAGTGGGATGATGTGCAGGGATGTTTGTATGCAAAGCCTTGTGTGGTGTTGGTTGGGGAGTCTATTGGGCAGAGGCATTCTTCTCCTGACTGCTACCTGAGCGTTCTTCCTGGCTTTATTTCAGTTTGCACTGGTGGAGACAGGGAGTCTAGCTGACTGCAAAAATACAGTTAGTTTAAAAAGGACTGCAGTACAACAACCCCACACCACTGATATGTCACACGCTCCAAGCTAATAAATCCCCAAATCCTATACTTAATTAGAATTAAAAAATAGAAATTACTATGTGCCAGAGAAAGAGCAGGAGAAATCAAGGGCATTAGGGATGCCCTAATATACATATATATATAGCAGTGAGAACACGAATGTAATGTTCTTTACTAAAGTAAATGAGGAATTTTTAAAGAACAAATTACTAAAGATATAATATGGGAACAAGTCCCTTGTTTCATAAAAATGATATCATTTTGCTTCGTTAATATGTAAGATGGGAAAGGACATACAGGAAAAAGCAATTTGGAAATAATATGTTCTTCCTTACATCAGACAGAGGAGAGCCAAATGAGACACATCTAGATGGGAAGCGCAGGCCTTTCTATCTCACTACTGAGCACACAGCAAAAATTGCTTTTCTTACTAATCTCAGGTATATTTAATCAGCTAGGCAAAGGCATACTCATTCTGGCACAAGATGTAATAATTGCCCAAGGAATCAGCAGGAGGAAGGATTGCTTTAAGGCTGCTGCTGATGAAGTGTGGAGGAGCTAGCCAGGGGTGAAATAGTATTTCCACAAAGGGAAGACCCATAATTTTTCAGACTTATGTCTTCTCCACCTCCTCTGAGGTAAAACTGTTTTGTCGCTTGCTAGTAGTAATACAGCTATGGCAAATTTATCTCTCCAGAAGTCACCTTAAGAAGAATGTCAGGAATAAAATGGAGTTACGTTTATTAAATGTTGTTTTTATTTTATATTACTTTCCATTGCAGAAGTTAATATTGTGCATTTAGTCCAGTTAATAAATGTGAGATTATCATATTCACAGCATTTACACATAATTTTGAATATTTTCAAGGTAAACACCATCCAGATTTCCATATCACCAGAGGAAACAAATTACACGGAGAATACAGGAAATGAGTATGTTTCCCCAAGTAGGAATTTCACAATATTTATTTTCCAGTTTGCAAAGACGAGTATTTATATTGTTAAATGAAGTAAAGTTTAAGCCACTCTACAAGAAAAATTCAATTGTTAGGTTGTACAGTATTTTCTCTGCATGAGGTTCTAAAGATAATTAATGCACTTCTTACTGATAGATAATTTCTTCAGAATTAATAAAAGTAAAGAACAGAGCATACTGAAGAATAACAGAAAAAAAATCAGCAACAACCCAACCTGCCTGTTCTTATGCTAAGTCGGAGTGAATGTCATTATGGGCTGAATGGTAATTAAGTTGAATGTCACAAAGAAGTTGTCAATTATATCTGTTGCTATGGTTTGAAGCAGCATCACTATATTGAAGCATAGGCCTTGGCTGTTTCCACTTCCTGCATGTTCGGTTGGTTTCTGAAGAAGGTTTTGGAGGACACCAAACTGGGAGGAGTGGCTGACACACCAGCAGTCTGTGCTGCCATCTATTGAGACTTGGACAGGCTGGAGGGTTGGGCAGGAAAAAATTTAATGAAATTCAGCAAGGGCAAGTGTAGAGTCTGGGAGTCACCTGGGAAAGAACGAGCCCAGGTATCAGTATAGGTTGGGGACTGACCTGTTGGAGTACAGCGAAGGGGAAAAGGACCTGCGGGTCCTAGCTGATGGGAGGCTGACCATGAGCCAGCAATGTGCTCTTGTGGCCAAGAGAGCCAATGCCATTCTGGGGTGTATTAAACGGGGTGTGGCTAGTAGGTCGAGAGAGGTTCTCCTGCACCTCTACTCTGCCTTGGTAAGACCGCATCTGGAATATTGTGTCCAGTTCTGGGCTCTCCAGTTCAAGAGGGATATAGAATTGCTTGAGAGAGTCCAGCACAGAGCCACAAAGATGATTAAGGGAGTGGAACATCTCTCTTATGACGAAAGACTGAGGGAGATGGGGTTTGGAGAAAAGGAGACTGAGGGGTGAACTTATCAATGTTTATAAATATATAAAGGGGAAGTGCCAGGAGGATGGATCCAGACTCTTCTCAGTGATGCCTGATGACAGGTCAAGGGGTAATGGGTGGAAGCTGAGGCATAGGAAGTTTCATGTAAACATGAGAAGGAATTTTTTCACTGTGAGGGTGATGAAACACTGGAACAGGCTGCCTGGGGGGGTTGTGTAGTCTCCCTCTCTGGAGACATTAAAAACCTGCCTGAATGCGTTCCTGTGGGATCTGGCCTATGTTGATCCTGGGGGGTTGGACTAGATGATCTTTTGAGGTCCCTTCCAGCCCCTGACATTCTGCGATTCTGTAAAGCTCTGGGCATACAAGTGAAGAACATTGGGCCCAAGCACCAATTTACCAGCTTCCATTTTGCAAGCTAGAGGAAAAGGGCCAGCCAGAAACTTCAGGATCCTATATGGAAGAAGGGCAATAAGTAGAATTGCAACCTTGGACTTCAGGATAGCTAAATTTGACCTCTTCAAAGACCTGGTTGGTTAGAGTTTAGAAGTTAGGGGGTCCAAGACATCTGGTTAATATTCCAGAACCACTTCCTCCAAGCTCAAGACGGGTGCATCGAGTAGATAGTATGCAGGAGACCTTCATGGATGAACAAGGAGGTTCTGGAAAAACTCAAATGGAAGAAAGAGGTTTACAGTATATGGAAAAAAGGACTGCCATTTGAGAGGAATATAGATACATTGTCAGAGTATGTAGGGATGCAATGAGGAAGGACAGGGTGCTCTTGGAATTAAATCTGGCAAATGATATCAAAGACAACAATGAGAGCTTCTTCAAGTACATCAGACACAAAGGAAGGGAAAATGACAAGGGAAAATGGGGGCTGCTGCTCAAAGAGGTTGGTACTCTGATGACAGAGGATGCAGATAAGGCAGAGCTGCTGAATTCCTTCTTTCGGTGTTTACTGCTAAGACCAGTCCTTGGGAATCCCAGTCCCTAGAGGTAAGAAAGTCTGAAGGAAGGAAGACTATCCCTTGTTTAAGAAGGATTGGGTTAGAGATCATTCAGATAACCACAAATCCATGGGTCCTGATAGGATGCATCCCTGAGTACTGAGGCAGTTGGTTGATTTTGCTCTACCACTCTCTACAGAGTGGTAGAGCAACATCTACATCTCTGTAGAGAGTAGACAATCTACCACTGTGTCCAGTTCTGGGCTCTCCAGTACAAAAGAGACAGGGAACTACTGAAGAAAGTCTAATGGTGGGTGACAAAGATAAAAGGGGGCTGGAACATTTCTCTTATGAGGAAAGGCTGAGAGACCTGGGGCTGTTTAGCCTGGAGTAGAAAAGTCTGTAAGGGGATCTTATCAGTGCTTGTAAGTAAAGGGCAGGTGTCAAGAGGAGGGGGTCAGTCTCTTTCAGTGGTGTCCAGCGACAAGGCGCAGTGACAGACCCTGGAACACAGGAAGTTCCATCTAAACCTAGAGAAAAATGTCATCTGTTTTGTAAATCTGAGAATCAAGCGTTTTAAAGCAGAAACTGATTATTGAATTTGACCTAGTTTTGCAAATAGTTTTAAAAGAGCTGAAATCGCACTTTGGCACAAGAAGAAAAGAGAGAGAGAAAAAAAAAAGGGGAGAGGAGATTTACACATTACATAGCACTATTTTGTCAGGTTTTGTATGAAATTCATTATATAATGTGTCTCTTTAATCCATAACAGGATTAAAAATAATTATTTTCCCATTTTCTGCTTTCCTCCTTTCCATACGTATCCAATTGTGCAGTCTTGTATTATATAGTAAAATCCTCAGATATTTGAACAACTGTTTCCTGATTTTGACCTGGAACTTTAGAATAACAGCACTACAAAGACAACAGATTCTGGAAGCTGTAAATTGTGTGCAGCTGAACTATGATATTTGCAATTAATATGTTACTTGCAAAATTACGTCTGCTCGTTTTCATTTCTGACTGTTTTCCAAGTAGCATCACTTACTAGAATTTACAAAGACTGAATAAGTTTTGAATATCAATATGCAGTTATATAGTAGGTTTGCATTTATTTGCATTACATGTTTCATATCCAAATTTGCATTTCAAGTCTTAAATTGGTCTGTAGATTAGGGCCACGTGAATTTAAGAATTAGTCAATAGTCATTGCTGTCTTAATAGGAAATGATGTCTTAATAGTAAAAAAAAAACCAAAACATATTAAATTTTCACTTTTCTCCTGTATACTCACATTACATATATGCTTTTTATTTTATTTTTTTCAAATGGCATTTTTTCCTGTTATTTTAATTGCAGTAATTGCATTATTGAATGTCATAAGCTGACTCTAGATCAAGTTATGTTAATTTAGTGGTATTTTATGTATAAAAATGTATTGAAATATACTCTCTTTGCTGCTTAATTCTGCCATTTGTCTTAATAAGGTTACTCAACGGTCATTCCTTCACAGGGGAAGCTGGGGGGGGGGGGAGTGGGAAGAGATGTTAGAGTAGAAATTGGAAGACAGTGACTTAAGGAGACTTCGCCAGCTGCATAGACAAACAAGGCTTACTTTATTATTGCCTTAATAAAAGCTATTGAGCCCTGAGTACAAAGTATTTTCTTGGCACCTCATACCCCGTGTGCATGGAACATCCGATTCTCCCTTTAGGTGGTCTGTTCAGTTGATTTGTTGATTTCTTTAGTCCATTTTTCATTGCTTTCCAGCCATGCTGCAGTCTCACTAAGCAAATTCCTAAGCGACTATTATAAAACTCTTCATGAAAAGAAAAATATCCAGAAGGTGGTTCCTGGTACTGAGCAGCCTGAATTCCTGTGCATCTCCTCAGGAAAGAAATGCAGCCAGCATGTCATGGGAACAAGCAGGAGCTTGTGTGAGCAGGCCTGGGTTTAGCACTGCATGCCCTGCTGCCTCTTGATGGAAATCAAATTTGCACACAAGATAGCTCCAGGAGCTAAAAAATCTACAAGAGTGGTTCTTTGTGTATTTCTTTTTGCTTGGTTTCTAAAGAAGATTTTGAATTAGCCAAACCGTGTTTACATTGACCAAAAATAAGTAACCTGACCTGGATAGTCAGCTCTTGATTATTTTTGTATGTCTTGGTATATTGCTTTAGTTCTGTCAGGGTCTTTGGATCTCCAGTATGATACATTTGCAACTGGGAATCTTAACCGTGATAACTGGTTTAATGCTAATTAATAATTAAAAAAAATTATTTTTTTCTAAAGCTTTTTTTTTTTAGCCAAAAGTAAGGAAAAATTGAATATGGGAAATTCATGTAGTATAAAAGTGAAAGTCTAATCTAGCATTACACAAAGTATTCCAAATAGTTCATTAATAGTTTTTTTTGTCTAGTTCACAAATGAAAAATATAGACTCTATGCTTGCCTATTTAAGAGGTATTCAGAGAAAGCTATGTTGTACTTGATCAATATTCTTGAAGACTGTTGATGAATATTCACTGTGCTTGAAAATGACCAATCTAGAAAGAGGTGATGAATAGGTCAGAGTCCAGAAACAAAAGATAATACTGTAGCAGTCTGAACTTAGCATGACTTGATTAATAATTCCTAGTTAACTCTTTTTGTTTTTTGTTTTTTGTTTTTTTTTTAACTGTAACGGAGGTTGATTTTGGCTATTGAGTGGAAAAGGGTATTTTGGTGTTTTTCTTAACATGTGAAAGAATGATTCTGCAGGTTGCCAAGTGCTCTAGCTTTCATGCAACAAAGCACATGCTCAAATCATTAAATGGCTTCACTCAAGCTTTCATGCGTTCTTTTCATGCTTGTTAGAGTTAAGCAGATGAAGACTTTTGCTGGATGGAGATACGAATAAAGCTTTCAGAAATCCTAGTATATTTCTTTTGTATAGTTAGTATACTAGAATAAGCTTGCATTATTTACTGCCTTAGGGTGAGCCATTTGACAATATCTCTGCATCTTCTTTGACATAGTCAATGATATACATTTGGTGGTTCCCTATTAGTATCACAAAGCAGAACAAGTAACTTGCAATATCTGATCTTGAAGCACATTTTTTTTTCTCTATTGAAATTGGAAATAGCTTTAAAAGACATCCTAGTTCTTAAATTTTATATTGAAGGTTAATTTTATGTTGCAGATGGTCTGTTTATGCTCTCAAAGAACAGTCTTGCTGAAAACATTTTGATATATACTATTTAACAAGTTTCATTGTTCTTTGTATACATAATGGACAAGGTAAATACATAATCCTGGATGAAACATGCAAAACTAGTGGAGACTTCCTGCAGAGCTGTAGAGTTTAAGTTTTGTTTCCAGATGTCAAAAGGTGACAATTTTTTTTTTGTACTTTTTTTTTTTTAGTGCATTGCAATATCTTCTATAAATCAACATAGTTGAGAAAGAAAATATAATTAAACCTCAATGAATGAATAATAATAATTATAATAAAATAATAATAAAATGAAGTTTTCAAGACGAGGCCCAAACAAATAAAACCAAGACAGTGAAACAAGGTAATGGAAGGCAAATCAGGAGGTGAAGAGGCAAGGAATGTGTTGTGTGTGCCATCTTTACCCTGCTTGACAGGGTGACAGATGAAGGGATAAGGACAAAGAGTGCTGTGGTTTGAGCTGGAAGGAGTCCAGGTTCGCTCCTCCTCCCACCTCAGTAGGAACATCCCCAGGAACTCCTTGGAGCTCACTTTTAGTATGGCAGATGATTTTGGAAAAGGACAGAGGTGTTTTAATTAAAACAAAACACAGTGTCTGTTACATGCCATCTATTTATAGATTAGATAAATATGTTCATCTTTTCATTTGATGTGTTGGAAAAAAAAGTGAGAATCATTATTGTTAACATAGGAGTATCACTTGGCTTTCATGTGTTGGCTCAGAGTCAGTTTTATAAGTTTTTCATGACATTGCCAAGTTCGTCAGGTTTTTTCATGTAACAGAGGTTATTCATGTATATAAGTGGTTACAGAACTAAGGCCTGGTATCTTTACAAACACCTAAGGCCTTCTGAAAGAGGTTTGATGGCATGACTCAAAGATGCAGTGCCTCCAAATTGCCTTTTATTTTCATGCAATACAAATCAGCAAGAGTACAATATTCAGGTTTTGTATTCAGTGAGTTTTTGTTTAGCTTGCAAGAATGGTAAAAGGAGAAAATGAAAAGAAGCAGCAAAGTGGTTGCTTTTCCTTATTTGCAGTAATTATTCTGGGTCGCAAACATGTGATCAGCAGTATGGCAGAGAATTCTACAGGGTTTTTTGGTTGGTTTTGTGTTTTGGTTTTTTTTTTGGTTTTTTTTTTTTGTTTTGTTTTATTTATTTATTTATTTTACTGTAGGATGGGTTCCCAAAACATCTTCATTGAAATTCACTGGAATATAGTTTCTTTCATTTAGACCTAAATAGTTTGTATAGAGCCTATTATGGTGGAGAAGAATCTTATGCACTAAAAAATGCAAATAATAATATTTGAAGAAAGAAGGTGTTTTATGTATGTTTTTTATACTTTTATTGGTATGTTTTGAAAATAGAAGTTATAATTTTAAAAATTGAACATTAATTGAGATGCTCAAACATTCAAATACGCTTATTTAAAATTCCTAACAGGGAAAAATGCAAAGGGTCTTAACAATGACCTAAATATTATATTTATTCTGCATTATATGTTCACATCTCAGTTATGAATGAAAATTTATATATAAAATGCAGAACATGTCAAGATATCTATTCTATAGAAGATAAATTATAGTAACATACACTGAAATAATTATGAATCATGATGCCTCATTCGTTACAACTTAATTATA
Source organism: Corythornis vintsioides (assembly GCA_025447755.1). Taxonomy (NCBI): domain Eukaryota; kingdom Metazoa; phylum Chordata; class Aves; order Coraciiformes; family Alcedinidae; genus Corythornis; species Corythornis vintsioides. Next base: position 8,725 of record JAOEGS010020032.1, read on the forward strand.
CTTCTGCATAGCGGTGTTTCCTGTCCAAGAATACTCATATTTATCCAGTCTTAAATATAAGTTCATATAAAGTATGATAAATATTTAGCAACTGATTTAAAACATTTACAGTGTTTCATGTACAACATGGGGCTTCAGCCTTATTATTTCCTAATAAAGCATTCAATCATGTCATTTTTAAAAGGTACTTTCCAAATGGTATGAAAGTATGCTCTCTCATAATATTTTCCTAAATGTTTATTGATTTTAAGAGAATTCTCTCTATTATTCCATAATTATTATGCTAAAGTTTTCAAAGCATGCAGTGTGAAATACTGCAGGCCAGAGTCTTTCCTATGTTTTGCTGTAAGTATATAAAGCAAAGCAGTCAAACATGCTATGCTGAAGTATCATGAAATTGTTGATGAAAAGGTCTGGAAAGAGGGAAATACATTTTTATGATGGCCTATGCTCTAGAGTGGTACTTTAGCTGGAAGAGATGACATACAGTTTATCAGGACTTACATAATCTTCTGTTTTTGAACAGTGTCTGGGGACAAAAACCTTCCTAGAAAATTCCAAAAGAGTGTAGCTAGCACTTCTAGGTACTGATAGCTATTATTTTTGTAGAAATAGTGCAAATACTAGCAGCATCTTGTTCCCCACACTAATAAGATAATACTTTTTCTCCATCATTCAGGAATTTTAGAAAGGAAGGTGGATTCTCCAAGCTGTTCTGGGTTGCACAGGCTGCATCAAAACTAAAAGAAAACAAAAACCACCGAGATCCTTTTCCCAGTGCTGAGCACCAACTGTTTCTGGATTATTTTCAAGAGTTGCTTAGCTAACTTAGGAATTAGCCTCCCCCAAAAGCAAACATTTATAGACTGATTTTCCAGGAGATAATGCAGTTTTTATTATTTGCATACATATTGTGCATGTATTGCTTGTTTTTTGTTGTTTGATTCTCTCATCACTTTTTAATCAACCTGCTGTTTATTTTTGAGATTTCTAATTATTTCCTTTATGAAAAATGTGTACCTTTCCATACTGAAGCATGTCAGATGTACTATCTTTCATCAGATAAAACTTACATTTCAGCATTTGTCAATATTTTCCAGTCTGCCAGACTAGAGCTAATTTTGGATGCAGCATATTAAAATGCCTTTTCTGATACAGTTTTACACAGAGAAAATATGACTGCTAATGTAGGCACATCAGACTTTCAGTGCAATTTCTATAGCTTACATTAAGGCATACACCTTCATAAATATATCAGATCTGAGTGCTGTGTATGCAAAAGAGCCAGTGGAACACTTTCTGTATAGAAAGGCAGCTCTCCAAGTATAGGATACCCACAGCTTGTTAAACATTTTAGAAGGTCCTTTTCTTCCATCATAGCTGTCATCTTCATGGCCATTAGGACTTGAACCTATAAACACAAAACATTTCATTATAACTGCAGGTAACAACTCCACTTTGAGAGCTGGCAAGCATAGCATTTTTGATCTCTTGATCAAAAACTTTCTCTAGCAGAAAGGCTTATTTTCATGTAGTCATCTAAAAGAGTTATGGCTAGGATCCAGCAAAGCGTATGCTTAACTTTCTTTGCATTCTGAGTCAACATTAGCATATATGTGAAGGAAAATGTGGGCATATGTAGAAGATAAAAGTATATATAAATCAATGTATGCATATGGTGTTTTCACAGACAGCATTTGGGGAAAAGGTAAGATCCTGAAAAAAATCCACTTAATCATAGAGTCATAGAATGGTTTGAGTTGGAAGAGACTTTCAAAGATAATCTAGGCCAGACCCTCTGCTATGGGCAGGGACATCTTTAACTGGATAGGGTTGCTCAAAGTCCTATAAAACCTAGCCTTGGACACTTCAAGTAATGGGACCTCCACATCTTTCTCTAGGCAGCCTGTTCTGTTGTCTCGTCACCCTCATTGTAATTTTTTTCTCCTTATATCCAACCTAAATCTATCCTCTTTTCTTTAAATCCATTGGCCCTTTGTATCTTTTGCTCCAAGTAGCAGCATTTCTTGACCTTGTGCAGGTAAGATAAAGGATTGGAAAATGAATTAATCTTTTGTTTGTTTGTTTTGTTTTCAGTACTATACCAGGCTCATTCTCAGGAATGTATCAAATTTATCCTTGTTGCTTATTGGCTGCTCTGGTTTGGATCTGATGTAAGGAAGGAATGCTTAGATAGTAGAGGAATTTTAGATTATACTTAGATTATACTTAGATTATGATCCTGCCTGGCAGGGGGGTTGAACTCAGTGATCTCCAAGAACCCTTTCAACCCCTAATACTCTGTGATACTGTGAATTTCAGTAGTGTGTTGCTTTCCCAGAAAACTTTAGTACAAATAAATTTGGTCTTAAATGTTGTATCAATCTGGTTTTGTTCTGCAAGCTTAAAATCTTCTATCTACATGTATTTATTTAATACATCCCTCAGTCATCTGGTGCTACAAACACCATGTTGATACAGATTAAGACAGTATTTTATTCTAATAAGCAATGGGGTTTGTTTGTTGTTTTGGTTTGTTTAAATTTTTTTCCTGAAAACTTATGTTTTGCTTCTCTTTGAGCAGGAGAAATTTTTCTAGAGAAGCATTTTAGTCTTAGATAATTCACAAAAAGTGAATCTTCTGCAGCAGACATGTCCTTTGTGTTTATGTATGTCACCTGAGCTGACTTTGCTGAGGTAACTTTGTCTACTTCTCCTGTCACTGGAGTCAATATAATTCGGTCAAAGTCATGAGGTTCTATTCTAAGTTACTGAAATTAACTTCTGGTTAAGATACTATTACAAAACCTGCAGAAGGTGGTAAGTAAGGAAAGGAAAATTTAGGTTAGGGAGATGCAGAGGACAGGAACAGTTTAATTGAGGCTATGCTATACAGACATAATTTTTCTGAATGTACTGAACTTTCACCATTTCTTTTAAGAATTCATTCTGGGGTAAAAGAATCCCAGCCAACAAAAA
>JAOEGS010020033.1:0-28047 GCA_025447755.1 Corythornis vintsioides
ATGTTACCCACCAGATGTGCCATATGCAACCCTGGTCATCCATTTCTTCCACAGTTAGCAGTTTTCAGAATTTTGTTAAGATTACATGGAGGATAAGTCATTTCAGTTAGTAATAACTCAAATTTCTTTTTTATAGTTAACTGTATAAATGCAACTAAAAGGATGTAGCTCCACTTGTCATGAAATAATGAGTTTCAGCATGGATCTACTGTAGATTAAGGCATACTCAATTTGCAAACTGTTGTCTTTAACATGTAAAATTTTGAAAACAAACAGATCACGGGAAGTACCAACTCATCTCATTCTAAAAGACACATTCAGATCTTTGCTGATAGCATCCTTTGGCTAAAGAGAGCTCTCTGCAAGATTGGGTTAACAATACAGGAGCTTGTATGTTTACATAGTGATAGCTGTATCCTGGAAACTGAAAAAGTTTCGTCAGCAACTTAAAAAATAAAAGGTAGCGTTCTAACTTCTTCAGCTTGCTCTGCCCAGGTTGGCTTTGGGTTTGGTTTGGGTTTTTTTTGATTTTGTGTGTTCTTATCTTTGGTTGCACAAATAACTTCAGAAAAGGATCTACTTGCAAAAAAGAAATATGCAGAAATGTCTTGGCTTGTTTCAGTTCATTTTATTTGTTTTCCTCTTTGGTTGAGCTTTTTTTTTTCTTTTTTGTTTTGACCTTCAAGTGCTATCACAGGGAGCAAACAAAAAAAATCCACTGAACACTAATATCACTTTTAGTAGCTCTTAATAAGCAGTCTTCCTTGTAGTGTATGAATCAGCACCACTGCATGAAACAGTCCTTCAGTTTTCAGGCAATATTCCATCACATTAAGCATATTTCTCACTATGCCCTTGCCAACAAAAATAAAACTTACTATCACCTCTGCCAAAACTCAACACCTTGTTAGGGTTACTTTTAGTTATTTTAAGTAAGATTAATGAGGTACTCACTTTAGTTTAGTTTTTACACATTAACAGTTTATTCAGCTTTAATGTAGCCTAAATCAACAATATGGGATCTGTGTTGTTGTTAAATTTGCTTGCTTAATTTCAGAAGTGGAATTTAATGAGAAAATTTCTAATTTGATTGAAACATGCTCTTTTTTTCAGTGACATGGCTGACAATTAGTATCTAGCTGAAAGCTGTGCTGTCACTCAGTCCATTTTATTCCAGTGAATATCCACAGGCTTGCGACAAAAACACTAGATCAGTTTTTATGGGTAGTCATTCTTTGCCAGGTTGGCATTATTCTTCCAGTGTATCTTGTTTGTGTATTCACTGTATGCTTTACTTTGGGATACCATGTCTTTTTCTTCTTAAGAAAAATCAGTTTGAATGAAAAGAAGCTAACATGATCCTCTGATGGAATGTCCATAGAAAACGGTAGGAGGTCAGTATACACCTAGGAAATTCAGTCAGAAAATATATTTTTCCCATTTTTTAATTCAGATTTGAGTGACACAATGCTAATTGACAGATGGAGGAATCTCATGCAAGAGGTCACCTAGTAATCTTTTGTTTTGTTTTTTTTTGGCCAGGTTGACTTGAAATCCATCAAAATATACAGTTGTTAGAACTGCTAATGGGTTTCTAATTAGCAATTAGCCAGACATATTAATAATATATAATGTTTCCCAAGTCTGTCAACCAAGAGGATGAAACTGTCAACAGTCTAACTGTTAGGCTGATTCAACTTATCATTTCATATAGAATCATAAAATGGTAAGGGTTGGTAGGTACCTTGGGACCTTATTGCATTCTGAATAAAATGAATTGAGAATGGGATCCTCTGCACAGAAACTACTCTATATGAAAGTGTAAGATTACACTTCTAATGATAGTTGTTTCATTCTCAGATCAGGTTCGTGTTTATTTTTTGTTTTAAAGAACAGGGCATGCACTTTTTACAGTTTACTTTTAAACTTTGCATTGATATACAATTAACATTAGATATAGTTGATTCCACTTATCCAATGTGCAATTTTCTTAATTGCTTGCATTTGGCAGAGAAGCTTTAAGGTCCAAATTAATCTAAATGGAATTGATCTGTAGGCAATAGCAAACGTAAAGGCATAGGAAACACTTCTGCTGTTCATTCTTTAAAGATAAAATACTTGCCCCGGCAGAATCTTGTAACAAATTTAATTTTGAGCACATGAAGTAAATAAAAATAAAATCAATAAATTTACAAGCCCTTGGAAGAAGGTAGGTCACTTCAAACATCTTTGATGTTCTATGGTACCAAGTTATAGCTGTTACAAATTGTGCACTTCTCTTTTTATTATTATTGTTAAGAATTTAAAAGTTTGTGTTTGCTGAAATAAGACCACTATCCTCTATTTTAAAACTATTGTTTACATTGGGGAAATTATTTTAAGTAACCATTTCCTGATTTTACCGGTTCTTTTTTAATAAATCTCAAATAATGCACATAAAGCTTTAAAGGAACATGTTGTGCAACTGCATCTATCTCTGCAATACTTTTATGTTTCATTTTCCATTCAAATTTTTCCTTAGTGTACAACAGCAAGAGCAAGAACATCTTCCCTTGGAAGGCATTTCCAATTTTCTAGTTTGTTTCAGTGTACAGAATATAATACAAAAGGGGTTCAGTTACACAAAGGCCCAAGTACTACAGTTATATAATGTTATAGAATTTCACTCTTTTCTGACCTCAAACTAATAATGGAGCTGAGGAGTTGCCCATAGAGTATCTGCTCTTTGGTTTCCTCTGTTTCAGAAGGCCAAAGATATTCCTAGAGTTTTAGCTGCCTAATACACTCAAGTGTATAGAGTTATCCCCTTGTGACCATGTAACAATCTGAGTCCAAATATGAATCACAAGTATGCTCTTGACTCCTTCAAACGAAATTTTAGTGTACTGCATCTTAAGAATTAAGAATCATAAAATTACTTACTTGATAATTATGGATGAGAAGAAATATGTTAAAAGCAGAAGCTGCTTAAAGACAAAAATTCTATTTGAATTCACAAATAACTGTAAATGTTTCTGAACTAATCAGTAAGCATATTAGAAATCAATGTGGGAACACTGAAAATATTTTAAGAGATGGAAGTTTCCCAGGATAGCTCAAGACTGTAGATTAAATCTTCCAACTAACTAAGGACCATCATAAACCTTTGCACATTTCACTTAGTTTTCAAGAAACATGTAGGTTACAGAGAAACGTCAGCATCCAAGTTAATTACTTTTTGCACATCAGCTTTGTGGCTGAATACAGAGTATTGGTTATGCTTATGTATCACAAATCTAAGATTTGAAACAAATAAAAGGATTAAGGAAATCACCAGATATTCTCCTCCCCACCCCCCAATCACTAATGCAAGTGAAAATAAAGTTGTTTATATGGTGTGAGTGACATAAGACTTAAGCTTAAGGAAACGTAACCATTTATCCATGTTTACAGCAAAAGAGAAGTATAAGGAACTGTTTTCTGATAGTAATGGCAGAGCTTTCATTATCAAACACAGTTTTTCCAGAAATGAAACTATATGTCTGAAACAAACACCAAAAAAACCCCAAATCAATAAAAACAAACAGAAAAATGGGTAAGATACTTCAAGAAACTAAGACAGTAGGTACACAGTTCCTAAGACCCCAAAGTGCTAAAATGTAACAGTAAACTAGTTATGGCACACACATATGGAGGATATACAAGCTGTTTAAGAAGCAGTATTTTAATCAGTGGTTGCACCCTTTGCATTCTGAATAGATCCTGAAGAAAAGATAAGGTAATCTGCTTCTTGATGCTTATAAGAAAGTCAGGAAAGTGACTCTTTATGGTAAGTTAAGGTCCCACTACAATTCACCAATCTAAATTCAATTTCAGGCAGTCATGGCAATTTGTCTTTCCAGAAAGACCTTATTTTGCATTTCCAGTTTTGTCCTAAGCCTTTATTGTAATGGGTTTGCTTCCTAACAGCTGCTGGATTTCACTGCAGAAGCGCCTCTATTGATTAAGAGACAAGCACAAATAAATTAGGAATAGAAGAGATGTTTTAAAGTAGGAGCCTGTAACTTTATTAACTTTTATCACAAGCAGAGGTGCTACACTGAAATGTTTTTATTTCCTTCACTAAGTTGCTAACAAAGTTTCAAGCCAGATAAACATTATACAGCCTAGGCATTCTTACAGTTAGGTCTTTAAGTAAAGGAGGAAGGCAAGTACAGAAGAGCTATTTTAATCAAAGAGGATTTAAAATACCTTTTAAAAAAATACTTTAATAAACCTATATTGCTCATAATCTCCTTAATCTTCTGTATCACACTGGAAATAATCTACCTGTGGAAACTGAAAACTGACAAAAACACAAATCCAATCTAACTATAAAATTTACAACTTCCTAATCCCCAGCAGGATGGCTCTGAACAGCCAGGTTGATATGAAGAAGCTATCTTCGCATATTAAATTCCTACAAACTTCCACTGGGAAGGGTCCACTCTCTGCCACACACTGTTCAAATACACAAAGGCAGGTACAAGGAGTCCAAGAATACATAATATGACTTTTAAATACTATATTATTTGTTATCAGTATTATTTGTTCTCTAACACTTCAACATGTAATTTAAAAATACACATATTACTTCATCCTCTATGCTTCAAATACAACCAGTGAACTGTGCTTCTACCAGATTTTCTGCAGCAAGACATGACTGCTGTGGTATCAGTTATTTATATTTGCATGACAAACAGTTACTGGCTCTTTGCCTAACGCGTTGGTGTTGGAACATTTGGTCCGAACAGTGTGTCTGCCAGCTAAGAACTGTGCTGAATCTGTCAGAAGGCGTTAGATAAATGTGTCACCCTTGACAGCCTGCATGTGTATAATCTGAACTACAGTAAGTGAAAGTTATTGACCACAATGCAGTCTGTACTAGGATCATACACACTGCCCACACAGACATAAATAGTGATTACCACTACAGACCCATTTCTATTTTCTGACTGATATTTCCTGTACTATTGCTCACCACTTTGAATATATTATTTCAATTTCATGCAAGCAACAGAAGTGGGCCAAACCAGCCTCTCCAGTAAAAAAAAAAAATAAAAAAATAAAAAAATAAAATTAAAAAATCACAAAATAAACAGTAAAAAAATACACTCTTACTCCTGGTACTCAAAATCTGTTGCCTACATTAGGATATTAAATACCATAAGCAAGTTCTGAAACTGCCTTCCTCTTCAGTCTACCATGTTCCTGAGTGTCACTAAAGAATACCTATTTCCTTAGTCAATATATGCTAAGTGAGCAGCTCAGGCAATCAAATCCTACAATCAACAAAATGAGCCACCAGAACTCTCACCAGTCACTCTTTTGCATATCTTTCACTGTATGATGCCAGATGTACTCAAATCCACTTGTTTAGCCTGTGCCGAGATTGCAGTATTAACTCGGAGGCAGAGCTTGGCGTAACAGTACAGGCTGTTCTGTGAAGGCCATTCTGTTTCACTGAGGCTCTCACCCTGCTCACTTTGAACTCAGTAAGGGCTTTTGAACAATAGAGGAGCAAGCCTAAAGGTACCCATAGCACAGGCAGTATAAGAGAAATACTCTTTCTGTGCTAGTCCACTGATTTTAAAGAAAACATTTTTGGTGCCTCACTCAAATGCAGAAAAGCATTCTTTACAAACTAAGTAGAATGAATTGCAATAATTGAAACCAGCATGAACCCTCACTTTTAATTTTGGGAAAGGGATCTTGAAAACAGAACAGTTACCATCTGAAGCAATGATAAAGAACTTATCAGCAATTCAGATAAATACCAACCAAATGTAATAGGAATTTAAATGAACAGCAGATGGAAAAGAAAAAAGTTGCCTATGCTTTTGCAGAATTGCTTACCGTAAATGAAGCCAGCAGGGTATCTACTGAGTGACATCACACTTAGAAAATAAAAAAATCTTCCCTGGCAAAATTATGACCCAAAAAATGTAACATGCTTTTTGAAAGTTTAAAAAAGATATACACAGAATGATATTTTTATTTGTCTTTTTCTCTGGAATACTAAGAAGTGACTGACAAAATCACATATTCTGATCTTCATACAACATTAGGGACACTCATTCTGTCAATTTTTAACACTATGTTCCTCAACATTAAACAGGAATTAACTATATTGTGCTCTTTTGCTGTTATTTTGTCTCCTTTTGGATGACCTCCTTGCTGGCATGTGTACAAAGCATGATTTCTACTTTAAATATGCTTCAAAATGATTACCACAATCATCAACATACCTCACATCACTGCAGGCAATTATGGCAAAACTATGCATCTACATATATTATACCTTAATCTTCAACATAAATGTGCTTAAGCATGGGAATTAACCTACTGAACCATACTTATTATATCCACTGGAAGAAAAGGGAAGTTCAGAGCCTGTCCTCAAGACAAGATTCACATATCATGCAATGAACTGAGCAAGAACTCTAGAGTGACCTGAGCAAATTCTAGATAGGTTAGCACAACCACACAACCAAGTGACTGCTTCTGCAGGAGACAGAAGACAGAGCTCCCCGGGTCGTCAGCCACAACAGACTGTTCTGTCACACAGATGAGTACATGAATTTTCTTCTAGACCCAGATGTGACAGACAAAATGCTGTTGCCAAATATCTTGCAACTGTTCCTACTTTCTCCTCCTAAAGCTACTTTTGTGAATGCCATTCTCACTTGCTTTTACATAGAATGAGCAGGATAACTTTTGCCAATTTCTAAAGCAAGTCTCTCTGAATCCAGCTTTCTATCTGAAATGGGTCAAGGAGCTTTCAAAAGAGTTATGCAGGCAGGGGAGAAGACCATACAGGGGAGAACAGCAGGAAGGAGGGCATCACTTACAGATGATAATTGCTTCCATAGGCAAAACTAGATGGAGAATAGGACATCTGTCAGTAGCCTGAGACTTTACAAGCTCCTAGCATGTGCACAACTGACTGAAAACTGCAGTCACCACAGTCCTTCAAAGTACCTAACACAGCTACACAGGACTGGTTTCCTCTGTCACTTCAACCTAAAACTCAATTTTTGCTGAGTCTGTCCACAGAAAAACAATGCAATAAATCCAAAAGAACTATTCGATATTTTAGTAATCTTTTCACCCATATTTTAATTTTTTTTTACTTCCCATACAATTCTAAAGTACTTTTCTGAGAATCCTTTGAATTATCTACCTATCTATCATATAGTAAAGCCGACCCAGAACAATAATAAATATTTTGCAGATACTGAATATGAAAGTGCTTTGTCTATTTACCACAGTGTTATTTGTAAAGAATCTTCGAAGAAAAAGAAAATAATTCTAGCAGCAATAAAACTCATCCTTTTTCAATATTTGGGGGTTCACAGACTGTTTGAAAATGCACCATGCTCAGTATTATGCTAGAAAAATTACACTTTAGTCCTCAAAATAACAAGAACTTTCATTAAACAGCATTCTCATCAAGATGCTTTCTCAATAGTCAATGCTTTGACTGACAAAGAATTATGTTAGTTCTGAGCCATTCATTATTTATGGCTCTTAATACCTGTTAGGTGTTGAATTTACCTTTTCACTTCTCTACTGAGTGAGATATCTGCTGCCACTTCATTAATATCCTGTGTTTTACATCAGTGATGACATTTCAACATACATTGAAGTAAAACTGATGCATCTGAACATGTAATAATAAGTGTTTTTTTTTAAATTTGTATTTAATGGTTTCACAGCCATTTTTTTTTTCTCCCAGAATGAATTCAAAGAAAGAATTTTGGAAGAAAAGCAATGCCAAATCTGGTGGTTTTCTTTTGTCCCCTAGAATTTGACATGATAAACTAAAAATTTGGGGGTTGTACTAACAATGTATCTATAAACATTGCTGTTTCTTTACAGTGACAAACAGTAACAGACACGACACACAAATGCCCTGACACCCTTAAGCACTATGAATAGTAAACTAAGAGGGGCTCGATATATCCATGCAATCAAATACAGCAATATAATTAAACAGAAAATGTATAATAATCACCTGAATTGTCTTATACTAAAGAAAATTATACTATAGCAACAGTAGTTAAAAATCATAGAGACTTTCAGAGCATCACACTGTATTTGTACAGGCAAGAGCATTGAAATGTTTTAATAAGGTGCTGTGCAGTAATAACTTCAGTGTTTTCCCAAATCACAGAATTAATTTACAATCCTTTTACAAAACTAAATGGATTTACTAAAGTTTGATCACAAATTAACACAATTGATGTAAATTGCAATGTTAGTGAGATTTACTTTGGTTATGTTACTGTTTATGGTATTATAAATGAGACTTCTAACATATTACAGGCTAAAGAGCAATCTGTTTAATATGGGAAGCAGATTTGAAGGCAGGGAGGTGATCTGTTTGCAGAATTCTCCTAAATCCCAGGACAATTACTAGAGAAGCATTTATATGTAATCTTGACAAAAGCAGTGGAATGTGGCACTGCAGCAGTGTGCTTTCTTGAGAGGTCTTTTAATTAAATAAATGCAAAGGAAAAAGCTAAGTGAAAAATAAGCTTCCTAAACAGGCATCATTATCAGTGCTCAACCCACAGAAAAGAGGCACAAGATGCTTTCAATATTAAATAAGAGCTCAGGAGTTAGGCTGGACAGAAGAAGCCTCCAAGTCTTTTATGAAGTGTACACTGAATTTCTGAATTTGCTCAATATGAATGTGAATAGGCATACCAATTAAATATCTATGCACTATGGCTCCACATTCAACCACAGCAACTTCCTTTCTGCTTTCTCTTTTGGAAAAATGTTTCCGTAAGAACAATTTTAAGCCAACCCAAATCCACGGCTTCAGGATTCAGGACTGACACTCTTGTAACTGGAAGAACTACATAAAACTTACAGGAAGCCATACAAAACTCTGATTAGTTGGCTCATTTTTGTGCATGAATTTTCTCTTTTCATGTTATTTCCTTCAATGAATTAGTTGAAGAGGAGCTATGTTCATGATGCTAAACAGATGGGCAATGGGTCAAAACCTCACGATCAACTTCACCAGTCAGCATGTAATTACATTTGCTTTTGAGGAGAAGGAGCTCTCCACTAGCTAAGATGGTGTGTACTTCTGCAGGGTGAAAACACGTATTTTATTAAGGCCTTCAAAAAACTACTCAAAAGATAATAGAAGAGTTTATTCTTCAAAATGTAATAACACATAAAATTACTAAAATGTAGTGAAGATTAAGAATCCTTGGGAAGACAATTTCTCGGAAAACTGAGAGCCCCATGTTCGTGTTTGAGGCAGATGACTTAGAGGAGTCGAGTGGACATGCACCTGCAGGCAGTATTTCCTGCTATTTCAACCAGTTCTAAGTGGCTTGTCAATCATAAGGTACAATTTAGTGCCTCATCTTCCTAAGATGCATACCACTGCTTCTTTTTTAAATCCTCTTGGGAACACACTCGGAGTTTTCAACTGTGAAAAACTCTAATTGGAAACACCAAACGTGCCTTTCTAAATCTTATCCCAGTAGACTAAGAGACAATGAAGATTCAAAATTAGATAGATACGCAGAGCAGAAGAGAGATTTAACTAGAATTACCATGCTTTAATCCACAAGAGCAACACTCAAAATTCTCATCCACTCCCTACAAGCACATACATTTTCACCATTACAGACATGCTTAGCTGCACATGCCCAGAGGGATCACAGTCTTAGAGCTGAACAGGTTGGCATCATCTCACAGAGGCTCCCTGTAGAATCTTCAGCATGGATGTGCTCCTTCTATGTTCCCCAAAGGGAATATTTGGAAAGGTGTAACAGCATAAAACATAGCTCCATATGCTACTTTCATTCAAAAACACAGCTTGTTTTTCCATTAACTGGTGAGGCCAGACCTTAGAATAAGCATGCCTTTCTGGTTGATCTCTACCTCAGCAGCATTTGCCTTCACCATTAATCTTGAAACAGGGGGTTCTCTCCTTCTGGCCCTATCAGTTTGCCTCATTGTCTTCTTCAGGTCCAATTACGTGGGACCCAAGTATATTTAACAGTTTACATGATGCTGTGGAGCTTATGTTCTGCTCCTTCTTCTACTTACCAAATAATTTTTTTCCCCATTCAACTTCATTCCTGGCCACAATCTTCAAGTAAAAGAGATGGAGATTGAGCTTGTTTTTTCCTCGATCAGCTAGTTGAATCTGGTAAATAAACAGTCAGCAAAGCATCAGATGCCAGACTGGCACAAATGACCATTCTTCTGGAAGCAGTAATGGTTATGCCACTATTTTTTCTTTTGGAAGATGCAGTGTTACAGAAAAAAAAAAACCAACAAAGCATACATGTTTTTGAAGAAAGTATTTAGGACATACCACAAACAGGGTTTCTGGGATTTGAACCTCAGTATGAAGACAGGTGCTTTCTGCCCCAAGGACAAGCAATAAACACCTCAGAGAGAGCTATGGCATAAGCTGAAAAGGAGTATTTTGATGTTTCTGTTATTGTTGATAACAAATGTGCAACATTAAGTTCTTTTCTGTTCATTCCTTAAACTTTAGATACCAGCTTTCCAGGTTTCTTCTTTATCTGAGTACCCTATGGATATTCTAGTTCCAAAAGCAACTAATCAATTCAGTATTTATGACTAATGCTAACATATGGACTCTTCAGTACAAAATGAGATAAAAGATACAAAATGGAACAATAATTAACTTTGTTACCCATTTTTCCTCTAAGGGAAGTATTTATCAAGATCAGAAATGGTCCTCCTTTTTAAAAGTATTTAATATTCTCTAGAAAAATATGGGCTTGGCATATTTTCAAACGGTATGAAAACAGGAGTATTGTTATTGAAAACATCTAAACAGTCCAAGGTATTTGACCTTTCACAAAGCTCACTATAAGTGCTGCTGATACCATGAGGTACACTCTGCAACTGTAACAGATTGATAAAGAACAATGGCAATGCTAAGGAAGAGAAACAGATGATGAAACACTATCCACTGTTTCAGATACAATGTGAAACATTCCTGTTAATACACTATGAATACCAAGGTTATGTGGTTGAATTCAGTGATGTGATTAACTACTGAAAAAGGTATCAGAAATCCATCAGGAAAAAGAAAAGAGGAAAAAATATTCTTTTTATCTCTATGAGCAAGTTCTGTTTATTTTGAAATAACCTGTTTCTTTTAGCAATTCCCTAAATAACCTCCAACTGTGTTGGGTGGCTTCAGGCATCATCATCAGTAATAAAACTCAGCCTTAACCAGAGACAAGGCCATTTGGCAAGGAGAATTACTGTATTTAAAAAGAAGATAGGATGGAATGTTATTTTAAGAAGAGCTGCACTCTCTCGAACCACACTATTCCAGATTGCCATGAAGCAGTCTTTTCTACAGTAAATTCATCTTCAAAATGAATTTCCTTTCTGCTTGGAAAACCCTACCTAACTGGTAGGGCTATAATAGACAAGATATGGTAGACCATATCTTGTCTATTATAGGGAGGGGGTTTATTTGTTAAAGGCAACTCTTTCCTCTGTTTAGTGTAAAACTAGTGCAAAAAAGGATGTTATAAACCCAGGTAAACAGCACTGTTAGCTAAATTAAACCCTTTCAGAACACTTCACTATGAATAATATTGCCCCAAATATTAATAAGTCAACATTAAACAAGTAGAACTTTTTTTTTTTTTTATTATTTACCAGTCACCAACATTTTCCTTTTTCAGAATTCATTAGATGCTGCCAAGAATCACGTAGTAACCAGAACACCAGATCTATTTAATATCCTATAAAAATTCACTGCAAGCCTTGCGGTGAATGAACTTTAACTCCATAATTCCATCACAAAATGCTTTCTGTGCAGTTGCAACTTCTTTGTGTATGAAGATCAGCACCTTAAACACACACCAGTATCTGAATACTATTCTCTAGTGAGATTCATCACTAATGTAAGAACTATTTCTGCTAAAGTATTGTGTTAAAGCCAGAATTATTCTTTTATACATTTATAAATGCCAATAAACTACCTTAGTTCCCACAGGTCTGTCATAATTCATGCATGAGATTATCCCATTTTACTACTACGGAGTACACTGAAGCATCAACAGGGCACTAAACAGCTACAGATGTCAGCACAAACTCTTAACAAAAACTTGCTTTTCATCAGCATGAGACAGGAATGCAGAATTTAACACCAATTGCAAACTGACTTTTGACAGAATCACAGAATCATTTGGCTGGAAGAGACCTTTAAGATCATAAAGTCCAACCATTAACCCTACACTGCCAGGGTCCCTAAACCATGTCCCCCAGCACCACATCTACACAGTTTTTAAACACCTCCAGGGATGGGGACTCCACCACCTCCCTGGGCAGCCCATTCCAATGCCTAACCACCCTCTCTGTAAAGAAATTCCTCCTGATATCTAACCTAAATTTCCCTTGGTGCAACTTGAAACCATTACCCCTCGTCCTGTCATCTTTAACTAGGAAGAAGAGGTCGACCCCCACCTCCCTACAGCTTCCCTTCAGGTAGTTGTAGAGAGCAATAAGGTCCCCCCTGAGCCTCCTCTTCTCCAGACTAAACAATCCTGGATCCCTTAGCCTTTCCTCATACGAGAAACTCTCCAGACCCTTCACCAGCTTCGCTGCCCTTCTCTGAACCCGTTCCAGTACCTCATCTTTCTTGTAGTGAGGGGCCCAAAACTGGACACAGTACTCAATGTGAAGCCTCACCAGTGCCAAGTACAGGGGTACAATCACCTCCCTGCTCCTGCTGGCCACACTGTTCTTGATACATGCCAGGATGCTGTCGGCCTTCTTGGCTTTCTTCTTTTTCCTTTAGCTGTTGCCAAATAACAAGGTATTATTTGTTGCTTCCTAGGTATCTTGGTGATTAATGAAATTTCAGAAGGGCACCTTCACTAATAATATATGCCTTACATTGATCATGTTTCCAGCAATCATTAGTATTCATTAGCAGCAGTCAACTTCTTAATTCCTTTTTGCTTAAGTCCAAATTTTTTTTATGTTATTTACAACACCCTGTAGGAAAGAACAATACTCTCACAAAATCTTAATGGCTTATTCCCAGATCTTCATACCAGCACTTCTGGGAAATACATACATACTGAAAAATATTCTTGCTGCTAGTCTAAAGAATTAAATGCACATAAAACTCTCCATACAGAGTAAACAGAAGATAAGCTTGAATAAGGCACATAGCAGAAATACAAGATACAGGAAGGCAAAATAAATTCCTCTCTCACCCTCTCCTGTAAATTAAGTTTTTTAGCCTTCTCCTTCTCCAGGCTCTCTGGTGCAATATCTTTAAGTCTTTGTTGTCTTACAGCATGATTTAATCATATAATTTGTCAATATAATTTCATCAGGAAATTATAAGCCAGTCTGATACTAGGAGTTTGTCCAACAAGCTTCCCTAGTCACTACTATCTATGCTGACTTTGCTTCTTCCATAGTGTTGGATTTACCTAGCAAGGTGTTAGTGGCGGGAGGGGGAGTTGAAGGGTAGGCTCTGTGAGGAGAGCCTGGGGCTGCCCCACACCAGACACAGCCAGTTCCAGTCAGCTCTGCACCAGCCACACTGCAGAGCACAGCTGAATCCCTCAGCAATGCTGGTGGAGACTCTGTGAGAGGATACCTAAGCAAGGGTGGAGGAGGAAGGAGAACAAAAAAACAAAAAAAAAACCTGAAAACAAGCAGTGTGAAGATCAGGGTGGGCGAAGAAATAGCTCACTGCATTTGCAATTACCTGAAATTTCTGATTTCTGCAGGCACTACATTCATAAGAGACTCTTTCTTTCTTTCTTTCTAAAGTGAACTTACTACGTAATAGAAGAATTAAAACAAAACCAGTCAGAGTTTTACTAACACAGTGTGCCAACACTCATATTCTCCTATTATTTATAGTCTTGTACTTCTTGACTCCAGAAAGCTCCAGTAGGCACATCTCATTTATATTTGAACCTGCCCAGCTAGCCAAAGGCCAACCCACATAAATATAGGTCCATAAAGTACTCCTCTAGACAAAGAGTTTATTGTCTCTCCCACTCTAGGCCGTCTCTTCTCCTCTCTTTTAACAAAAATGGAAGACTAGAAAAGGAATGGGGAGAGCAAGAAGATAAGATTCAGATGTAGATTTCGACACGGAGGCTGAAAACTTTTCCACACTGTGGTCTATAGAGCTCAACCCTGCCAGTCACTGAGGACTTCCTGCATTCAAAGTAGTGGCCAGGAACTACCAAAGCCAATTTCTTTCTATGATCCAAGCAATGTACTGTGCTGCAATATGGTGTGTTTTCTGATGTAGAAACTTAACTTTGATCAACACTTCTGTGTCATAAAAATAACTTCTTTTTCTTAAGGGCTAATTTAAAAGCCTGACCACTAACAAGAGGTGCACTTGTATATGCGCCCCTCCAAGCAGCAGCTACTAGTAAGCCCTTCTGACTACTCAGGTTTTCCTGTCAACTTTTCAGACCTGAAATAACAGTAGGAGTAAGTAATTCTTAGCCTTCAAGTTACACAGAACACTGAGAGACACAGTAAATAACCCGACCTAGCCAAATGGTTAGGCAGATAAGAGATTAATTTTCCACTGGGTTTCTCTGTAGCAAAGAAACAACTAAATAAATAATAAAGCAGATTTTAGAGAAAGGCTTGAAAAATTAATGGAAATTTGAGTGATCAAGCCTGGAAAATCCTGATGTGAAGCTAGCTGCATAGCTCTGATCAAGTCAGAATACTCAGGTAACTGTTTCACATCAATGGGAATACTTTTATTGTGACACCACTTCAGCACACTTTATTAGACTTGTTAATATACATTCTAATAATATCTGATAAATTAGCAACTTTGGATCTATACCAAAACAAAACTATGTATCACTATAGTTAATTTACATACTGTCTTAAGAATGTGAAATTATGCAGCAGACATAATTGCCTCGTGAAAGGTAAAGTATACAAATAGAATAAACCAACCAATAAAATAATTTTGTTTTCAGATAACTCTCAAAACTTCTCTGAACCCTGGCCACACAATATGGCTTAAGATGAAGGAAGAATTGGGTAATTCCACTTCACTTGTAATATTGCTGTGTTCAGAAAGCTGAAGCAAATTAAGAGATGTGAATTTACAGCATAAAGCTTTATTCTCACTACTACAAAATGAAAGCAAGGATTATTTGGCGCTGATACTCAGGGATCTCCAGGTAGCCCTGAATACTAATAATGTGTTACTGTTCTTCCTTCAACATCCTGCTTTTTCTGGCTCAAACTTCAGCCAATTGTGTTGACACTTCCTACACAGTGTCTCTGTCTCTCTGGCTGAGCTTTTCCTTTTTCATTTTGATTCTTTCATTCTGATAAGCTCAGCTGTTTCTGACACTGGCAGCAGAAATGAAGAACTTTGCACACATAAAATAGTTCCAAGTATACTTTTTTTAAAAGACTGCTATCACACCACACATGTAAGCAGGCACTCAAAGATTAATAAGCAAAAGAATCTGTTCTCAGGGACTGAAATGGATCCTCTCACAGCTCAAACTGTTGGATTTTGCTGACCAAATTTTATAAGCATGTATCTCTGTAGGAAGATGGATATTAAATTCTGTTTGTAACTATACAGTGCATATTCCAAGACCACAGACTGGGTAAGCACGTCCTGTTTTTTGGCAGTAAGGGCGGATAAGGGTTTTTATGATGTTGCTATAAGCTGAAAGGAAGTATTGGTATTAAAAGCAGAGATCTTTTGTCTCCATGCACTCTGCTGGCATTCTAGCACAACTGATTCACATGCTAAAGAAAGAAAGGGAGCAGTCTGAAACTGGAAAGAAGTGACAACAAGATGAATTGTCAAAAGAAGAGGAAGCTGATGCTCAGGAAGAAACAGGATTAGTTAGTATTTATGAAGGATAAAAAGCTTATACTTGGGAGGGCAGAACCAACAAGGAGCTGATTAAGGAAGTTGCTAGTCAATGTATTTTTGCTGGGGAACAGCACATTATCATAACATATGTGAAAAAAAAAAAAAGTGGCTAAATGCCTGGTATTTATTTTAAAGATATGCATAATTTTGTTTCATTTTTGTGTATATTTGGTGGAACATATAGAATCACAGAATGCTATGGGCTGGAAGGGACCTAGAAGATCATCTAGTCCCCTGCTAGACCATCAACCCTCCTGCCAGAGCAGGATCACCTAGACCAAGTCACCCAGGAATGCATCCAGGAAGGTCTTGAATGTCTCCAGAGAAGGAGACTCCACAACCTCCCTGGGCAGCCTGTTCCAGAGCTCTGTCACCCTCACTGTGACAAAGTTTTTCCTTATGTGTTTACCCTAAATCTCGTGTTCCAGCTTACTCCCATTGCTTCTCATCCTGTCACTGGACGACACTGAGAAGAGTCTGGCTCTATCCTTCCTACATTTACCCTTAACATATATATAGACACTGATGAGGTCCTCCCTCAGTCTCCTCCATACTAAAGAGCCCCAGCTCTCTCAGCCTCTCCTCATAAGGGACATGCTCCACTCCCTTAATCATCTTGGTGGCCCTGGATACATCCTGAAAGTCAGTACAGAAATTAAATTTTAGTTTCCTGGAAATTTTTATTTTCAAGAAAAGTAAGACTTACTTGGGACAATATGCCAAAACTTGAAAGGATGTACTTATTGCCAAACTATGGCAATTCTATAATGAAATATCCACTCCAAGGTACCAATCTACTTGATAATTTGTCCTGGTCTCCATAGACCAGGATATCCAAGCAGCTTTGTCAGTGCTAGGTATATACACACACAGACACACACATATATATACACACATATATATATACACAGACACACACATATATATACACACATATATATATACACAGACACACACATATATACACACATATATATATATATACACACATATATATACACATATATACATACATATATACCTATATACATATATACATATGAACATATATATGGATATAGTGTCTGTCAGCTCCATGGCTATTCACTGTTAACAGAATACATTTTTATTCTGATGATGGATCATAATTTCACTCTGCACCTGCCACAACTTATATCACAGCTCATTAGGAATCTCCCACGGTCAGGAAATCTGGAGAACATATGTGAAGCAAGTTGGGCAGCCTAGAGATCTAGTCTACAAGCCACGGCTTATGAAAGCATAGGGCAAGTCATCCCAAATACATGACCCCAGGAAGCACTAGGGGTTTGGCAACCCATCTACATTCACTTAGAGCCAGATGAGCATTTAAAAATTAAAGTTTTGTTATGAGTTCATAAAAAAAAAAATTAAACCACTTATGTGAAATACTTCTAATTGGAGAATTTGGCAAATTCAACAACTGAAGAAGTCCCAACATATAATACCTGTAGTACAGCCATCTGGTAAATAAATGTAAGAAAAAGACTCCTTTTCATATTGTTCTGCCCATTTGCTAGGTCATGTCCTCACAAATTCCTTAAAACTCTATTAAAATAATAGAAACAGCAGTTTCCACCAATGGGAAAACACTCTATATTATAAAGACAGTACATGCTCCAATTTATAGTTCGCTAACATGCTACACAATGCACATACAGCACATTAACATATGTAGCATCGGTGTTACAATGTCTTAAAATCACACAGAAGTAGGCATTTACTCAGAAGAAAATCTGAACCTCTAACAATACACAGCTGTTGGGATGATAGAGAAAATCATGTATTTCACTCTCAGAATTAGGAGTAAATGATTCAAATAGAACATTCTTTCTGGGTGATGAAGAACACAGAGAGCAACGCCACATAGAGAACTAATGACACCAGAATACAATTACAATTATAACTGATCCAAAGACTGTTCTCCAAAAGCAAGCATTTTTTAGAACTAATTTGGAATCTATGTGGCAATTTAAGGTGGCTTCTTTAATGATGGAAATCGTACAACAATGGGAAAAGCTCTGTGCCATAAACTTGAAAAATGCTTACTTATCCTTTCCCATATAACACACAAGCATTTTGATTACCACTCTACAATAAAAGAATGTTTCAATTTAAAGCTCTTCAACAGGTTGCCACAAATGCACTACTCAATGATAAGTCTATTGTACAAGACTTGCGAGGACAACATTACTTTTCTAAGTGACCAGGAAAGCATATTATTTACAGTCAAGTGACAAAACAAAAAGAAATGTAGAAAATGTCCAAGAAAATCCAAGACCACAAGCATTAACTGAATGAAGTCTGAAATAAAACCAATTCTTTTTATTTTTTTCTCTCTGCCACTGCCATTCCCTTGTTCTCCATACACTTTGAAGTTCAAAAGTGATACCAAATTGCCTAATGGAAGACTCAAAGCAACAATGTCTCAAGATGACCTGTAGTCAAACAATGCTAATCACCAAATGAACTATTTCAGGACAATGCAGAGGATGACGGTTAAAGATGACTTACAAAAAATTGACTCCTATCATGGATAAAGGTGTGTAAACATTGACTGGGGGTGCTTTGTGATGTATGACATCTATTGATATCTAAATGCACTCTGATGTATGGTCCACAAGCAGTTGCACAGGCATGACCTCACTGGGACAGCTCACACAACCACAGTGCTTTGAGGAACATGGGCTCTTGAGAAAGGATAGGAAGGCAAGGTAAGGAAGAGGGCATCGCACCTCTTTTCCAAGTAGTTGCTATAACTCTCAAGACAGGGTGGGGGCAGTCAGTGCAGATCTCTAATGACAACTTCCATTTTACCCATCAGGAAATAGTTTATAAACTAGTATCAAAGAAATAAAGCTACAGTCGGCTTTTAAAGCCAAAAGAGCTTTAGCTCAAGTTTAATATTTACTATTCCATTCAGCTTCAAGTACCAACATACTTGGTTTCCTACACAACTACTGCATCTCTTCAGAAAAAAAAAAAAAAAGTTAAAGAACTGCAGATAGTTTACTGTCCTTCATGATACATTTACTGAAGTAAGATGATAGAAAAACACTGAGTAAAGACTAAGAGAAACAACTGGCACAAAATGAAACTATACTAGGTTAATCATAACAATATGTTTCATTCCTGGTAGTCTTCTATCTCAAGGCACTCGCTTAGAGTAAGAATAAACTTATAAGCTCTTCAGAACAAAGGCCTATACTGGTTTTGTTCAGATGATGCTCATTTTAAATAAACACAACAATAAAAGGGTGTCCCCTTAATCCATCAAACAACTGCTCTTCTACAGATTTTTGCAACAGTTTTGCATGTGAATTGCAATCTGGACAATGTTGTTGATGATAAGTGTTGGCACAGCAGGAGATCCATAACAAGCTGCAGAGACAGTAAGCTGCTGTAGCAGCAGTTCACCACAGAGATGAAGAATTCTAGCCATTAAATCAGCTGTCTACACAAATCTAGGGAAAACAGGGAAAATGACATCTTCACTGAGGCAAATAATGTTCCAAGTATACTACACCATGTAAATCATTCCAGGAGAGCACATGCTCATCTTCATGAACAGACTACGTGCTGACAGGTAAATCATTCACGGCACTGGCAGGTATGCTAGAAGTTCCCTTCCTTTTACTCGAGTTTCCAACACTATGCTTGCTTCATACAGGTAAATTTGAGAGAAAATAATCCAGCAGCAATAACTGTTGCTACAGAGTTCCTTCTTGTATTACGTGCTAAGCATGTATCTTATTTTTCACGTTAACTACACTAAGACTTTCTGAAAGCTTTTGATACTAAACAACTAGGGGATGAATTCATGTTGTCAGTTAATTCCAAATCAATTCACACTGAAGAAAGAGTTAAACCATACATTCAGGGATGATTACTAAATTATGTTAGTTTGGTTCAGTGAAGAGATATTTAAGTCACAGTGTCTAGCTCTCTAAAAAAAACCCCACAAACAAAATCAAACAAACAAAAAAACCAAAACAAACAAAAACCCAACAAAACCCACAGAAACCCAAACTAAACAAACAAGTCATTATTATTACATTATACACAGGGATTCTCCTGGATTTAAATCCACAGAAGAATGGCACCTCATACTGCAGTCATTCTGGTCCCTCATTTCAAAAGTGAGAGAAGAGGAACAACAAGATCAGGGATGAGAATACCATAAAAGGAGTGATTAGGAGTCTCCAATGTGAAAGCAATGCATTAGAATAGTACAAAGATGTATAAAATAATGAACAATAGCAAGGAAAATAAATGCTCACAGTTTCTCACAGCACAGGAACCAAGGAAACCTCAATACAAATATAAGGTAGTATATTAGAATTACATATTATTTATTCAAACTAAAAGGAAATAGAGCAGAACTACATAGAAACCTCACAGCTTTATACAGTAATCTCCAAGTATTCACAAAATCCCATTTACCATGATACACAGTCATCTCATAAGCAACAACCACACAGTGGAATAGGAGAATACTATCCTGCTACTATATTTACTTTGAAAATGAATAAATTCTACAGTTACCAATGTTGCAACCCTATCAGTTAACCTTTTAGAAGAATTTAACGGTTGGCATCAATTAAGATCAAACAAGAGTTCAGTGTTCGACAGGCATTCACCTGTGGAAATTATACAAGATCTCTGCCATGAATTATTTATCATTTACAACATTTGAAATAAAATATAATCATCTGAGTTATATTGAAATTACAAAAGTGTCAAAAAAAAAAAAAAAAAAAAAAAAGAGAAGGAGTCCTGAATGTCTAAAGCACTGAAGTACAAATATAGTCATTGATGTAGATCACAAGCTCCCTGAAAACACTTTCGGGTATTTTACGAACTGCAAATTGTAACTGAAATGTTGCTTTAAAGAAAACAAGACAACCACAAACTAACTCTATCTGCAACAACAGCAACTCTTAAGTTAACATTTTCGTAACTGTTATTTCCATGTGAAGTTCTGATCTGTGGCAATTCTACTCCAGAATGAGTATGCATCATATCACAGCAGAAAAAAAAAGTTCACTGCCTGATATATGCTGCACTTTTGTGCAGAGAATGACCATAGGTGTTTCCATGCACCCTTACAATGCAATGGACATAGTACTTATCAAGTGTTCACGTGATGGATTAAAAACATTTAAGTTGCTGGAGAAGCCTTCAGTAAGTGTAAGATCTTACATGATCTTGAATCACAGATAATTATATTTAAAATCTTAATGAGATCTCAATTTAGAGTTGGATAAAACTAAATAAATTAAGTCTGAGTAACTTCTCTGAAACATGAAAGTACATCAAGTTAAGTTTCAAGTAGCAAAATTGGATGATGCTCCTTTGGAGCACTTTTGGGGGTAGGGGTGAATGAAATCAAAGATCTCACTCTAATCTGTAAAAAAAAAACCCCAAACAAACAAACCAAAAACTACAACACAGAAAAAAACCCAACTTATACTTTTTCAGGATTATAGTAAAGAATACATTGAGGAACATACATATCCTGTAAACACAGGAGACTAAAATGTTCAGATAAAAAAAAAATCAATATGTGGTGTATTTCAGTCACCACAAAATTTGTGAACAACAATTTATATTGAGAAGAAAAAATATCTGTAGCTCCTTGCCTAACAGTTATACAACTTTACAAGGAAATATAAAAGCCCTATAAACAACATAATTGAAATTAAAATTACATAGAGCATTTTACTTTCTAATCAAATGCTTGTTACATTCTGGATTTGATAAGGTGCAGCCGCTCACAAACAACACAACAACACTAATATTTATAACTTGTCAATGTCTGGTCACTCCTCTAAAACCCAATGTGTAAGTAGTTGAAAAGGTCTGAAGGAGAAAAATGCACACAAAAAAATCCCACCCAAACAATAACCCCACCCCGACCCACAACACACCCAAACAAAAGTAAAGAAACAAACAAAAAAACACACTAAAAAACAATCAGTAATAAGCTCCTTCATTCTCTTTTCTGAAATCTGATGTGAGAAATGAAGAATTTTAAAATATATTAATTCTGTGCTTGGCTGGTCTGCAAAACTTCATGTCAAAGGATGTTCAGTCAGTAAAATAAATATAAATTCATAAGAAAGATCTACAGTGTAGATAAGAGAGCTGCAGTGAAGACTGGAGAAGAGAATTTTGCCTCAAGGATAGCAAAGAAAATAAAATACATGTCAAGTTCAGAGCAGATGTTAGAAAGCTTATCAGAAGATTAAACTGGTTAAATGGCCCGAAACACACATCCCTACATCTTGTAAGATGCTTAGCAAGATTCATCAACACCAACCCAGTACATGCAAGGAGAAAGAGGAAGTTTTCTTTTGCTGTTTCTTTTTTCCTACATATTCCTTAACCTATCCTGAATTTGTGCTGCTGCTTCTTAATAAAGAAGCTACCCCTCAAAAGCGTATCAGCCAGCTCGCTACCTCCCTCCCCTGTCTAATTCTGTCTTCCTCCTAGAGACCACCCTACTGTAACACTTGCTATATATTTCCCTCTCCTCAGTGACAAATGACCCTAGTCTGGAGCATTATTTTATGCAAGAATTCCACATAATATTGGAGGGTACAGGCCAACTCTTTAACATCAGCCTGAAGACAGTAAGAGTACAAGAGCTCTCAAGACAGCATGAGCCCGTAAGAAGGGTTTGCAGGTCCATCTCTAAAACCCTTTTGCTGCCAAGTTCCAGAAAGCACAGTAGTAGGACAATAAATTTCCTTCTTTCTCCTACTTTCTACCTTCTAATTGCTACAATTTGTCACAAACATCAATACAAATGGCAAAAGAAAAAAAAAGTACAGTATAATCATTTATGTCATTATTCTTTCATTTGTCACTTGCAACTATTCAAACCACACCAGAAAGAAATAGTGAGAAAGACCAATACAGCAGATGAAGCAGCCCGAGGAGTGACTGACACTTTGTCTGGATTCTAACTGGAGCAGTCACATGATTGCCCGTTAGTCCCCAAGTTTCATTCTGTTGTCTTTACAACTCCTTGGCCTTTATTTTCCTCTTTCACTCATGTCCTCCCTTATCTGCTTCATTCTACTCTTTTTATTTCTCACAAGTTAAACCATTATCCATCACACAGTAATTTCTACTCTTCCTGGAAAACAAAACAGCTCTAGATACAGTATCATACTATATGCTCCTAGAACCATTATTTCTTTCACTGAATTATTAATTCTCATTGCAAACTCTTTGACAGAAGGCTAACCTGTTAATGTCTGTACCATGTCCGTAATGAGTATCCACGAATAGCCATTTCCTTGGCTTTAGCATAACACGTAACTTGCAGACAACAGTAATAAAAGTTCCATGGGATTTCAGTCTGACAGAATCAGATCTTTGTGATTCACTCTACTAGACATAACCATTTTGCCCCATCTACCACAAATATAAGTTTAAAAATCTTTTGAGGTCAACAGCACAGAACTATACGATCTTATCTACCTTATTCTAATAAACATTGTTTATAAGAGCACATTACATTCATGCACCTCACAAAAAGCAAGATTGCACTTATTAACAAAAAAAACCCCTTAACTTATTATAGAAATTATTGGCTTAATATAGAAATTTTAACTTAGAATTGTTTCACTGCCTTCATGGAATTTTAATGCATTTATTTTTTGTGTGTGTGAAATAAAACAGAATGCCATTCTGGCATTCTACATTCTAAGATTTGAACTCTGCATAGTAATTGACACTTTCTATTTAGATGTTTGTCAGAAATTCGAGTTTTGGATACCAAAGAACTCAGTTTTGAATTAAAACAGGTTCCCTGGAGAATTAAATAGCATACTTCTCATAGTTTAGTTTCTGAACAAGTCAGCTTTTATCAGCAATAACTAAAGTTGCCAAAGTCAAGAACAGAACTGATGTGGCTACACACTGTGAAACCATTTAGTGACAGGTACACTGTAATTAGTTAGCTAACTGTTCTTACAAAAAAATTCTGCACTGTACTGCCCCCTCTACATAAAATTCCAAGGACGTGCTTATGTTATTTCTAGAGTCATCAAAACTAAGTGCTTCAGTTTGCCCATCTGTACTTGTAATAAATTAATAACTTTATGCAATTGAACAAAGAGATAGCTGAAATGAATGGAAGTAAACCACCATGTTATTGAAATATCATTATTCAAAATCTACAATAGTACCATCATTTGAAAATTTAGATTTTTCAGTTACTTTGACTTGTGAAAGAACACGTATCTGGAAAGGAATAATAAATTACACCAGTACAGGGCTGGGAGGTGATCTGCTGGAGAACCACCCCATGGAAAAGAACCTGGGAGTCCTGGTGGACAACAAGTTCTCAATGGGACAGCAGTGTGCCCTGGTGGCCAGGAAAGCCAATGGTATTCTGAGGTACATTAGGAGGAGTGTGTCCAGCAGACTGAGGGAAGCTCTGGTCCCCTTCTACTCTGCCCTAGTGAGACCTCACCTGGAATACTGCATCCAGTTCTGG
Source organism: Corythornis vintsioides (assembly GCA_025447755.1). Taxonomy (NCBI): domain Eukaryota; kingdom Metazoa; phylum Chordata; class Aves; order Coraciiformes; family Alcedinidae; genus Corythornis; species Corythornis vintsioides. The sequence goes on from JAOEGS010020033.1 coordinate 24,483, forward strand.
GCTCCCCAACTCCAGAGGAACAAGGATCTACTTCAGAGAGTCCTGCAGAGGGCTACAAGGATGATTAAGGGACTGGAACACGTCTTATGAGGAAAGGCTGAGAGACCTGGGGCTCTTTAGTCTGAAGAAAAGAAGACTGAGAGGGGATTTAATAAATGATTAAAACTATATGAGGGCTGAGTGTTGGGAGAAGGGGGCCAGCCTATGGTCACTTGTGCCCTATGATAGGACAAGAGGAAATGAATGGAAGCTAGAGCACTGGAAGTTCCACCTCAACATGAGGAGGAATTTCTTTACTGTAAGGGTCACAGAGAACTGAAACAAGCTCCCCAGAGAGGTTGTGGAGTCTCCTCCTCTGGAGATTTTCAAGACCTGCCCAGATGCATTCCTGTGTGACCTGTGCTAGATTACAGTAGGTCCTGCTCTGGCAAGGGGGTTAGTCCCTCCCAACCCCTGACATCCTGTAAGGTTCTGGAACAGCCTACTCAGGGAGGTTATGGATTCTCCTTATGTGAAGACATTTAAAACCCACCTTGATGCGTTCCTGTGTGACCTAATCTAGGTGATCCTGCTCTGGCAGGTGGGTTGGCCTAGATGATCTTGTAAGGCCTCTTCCAACCCATGACATTCTGTGATTCTGTAACACTCTGATGGACTATCTAAAGAATTCCTCAACAGTAATTTTAGTTCCATCAATTACATGATGCTGATGGTCTTAAGGTATTTAAGAGCTATTGCCTTTTAGCAAACATTTGTTACTTCAAATTCCTGAGGTTTACAAGAGTTCTCCCCCCAGTACAATTTCACACCTGCAAAGGTAGAAAAAAAAAAGTGACCACCAAATGGATGAAAAACAAATAATGTTTTTATACAAAACTCTCAAAAGCAAGACAGTTATGAATACACTTTAGTATGTAAAAAATTTTTTAAGTCAAAAATCCTGTTTGACTTAAAAATTGGTCTAGCTTTCCTGACCTTGAAACGCATAATATTCACAGAGGACACATGCATACATACATTAAAAAAAGCAAGAAATATATACCTGCTTTCCTGCTTCAAAAAAATTATGCATGATCACAAAGCTTTCAATTATTTCCAACCCAAAAGACTAAACACAGTTTTTAAAAAGATAAAAAACTTAATCAATTTCTTAACCATTCAAACATGTAAATGTAAAACAGCATTGTTCAAAATTATCCATTAGAATTTTAATTTAAAATGGAGAGATTATCAAGAAGCCTCATCTTTATACAACTGTTGTAGTTAAATTTTAGATTTTTTTTAAAAAAAAAAAAAAGGTAGGATTTATACATACCCAGTATTCATTTGTACTGGAGTATAACCAAATTAAACTCTTGACATATTTGTCAGGCAAATACAGGCATATACATACATACGCATGTATACATGATTTTCCACACAAATAATATGAAGCATTTTTTATAAATGGTTTGAGAGTGGCATTATAGTGTACTGACTAAAATGTATCCATTTAACTACACATGATTGCCTGTATTTATTATTATGGTTTAGCTTATAGAGGAACAGATGGCTTCCATGTGCTCCCAATTGAATACTCTCAACTGCTTATTTGATTATCTGCACTAGGATTTTTTTTTTTTTTAAATAATGGAGCTTTAACATTCTGTACTTCTTAAATTTGACCTGCTTCTTGATGCGCTTTTGACTTGTAAACTGGAGCATAAAAGGTTTAGGGTAAATAAGGAAAATTTTTTCACAGTGAGGGTGACAGAGCACTGGAACAAGCTGTCCAGGGGAGTTGTGGAGTCTCCTCTGGAGACATTCAAAACCCACCTGGATGTATTCCTGGGTGACTTCATCTAGGTGATCCTGATCTGGCAGTGGGTTTGGACTAGATTATCTTTCTAGTCCCTTCCAACCCCTAACATTCTAGGATATTCAGATCATTTATTCAAAGGCTTCTTCAAAATATTTTTAGGTGTTGGTGGTTGTTCTTTCCCCCCAACTCTACAGCTCCAACAAACACAACCAACAAGCTTCAATATGCCAGCCAAATTATTTTAGAATTTCATTCATCTGTCTCTAGCTAAGAAACAGAATTATTATATACAGCATTTAAAATGAAGCCTTGGATTATGATAAACTGTTGGTACCATATATTCACTTGTTTGTGCTACAGACAAAACATCTACAGAGATACTGAAGAGGCCAAAAATGAAGGGAAAAATAGTCAGCCTCATGTAAAAGAAAACACATTACATTCAAAATCTAATTTACGTAGTCCCCTCTCAAACCTCTGACAGCCACACTGCAGGCTTGCAACCTGTCTTTAGCTCCCTAGGTCCTCCTTCCTATTTATATTGAACAGAGAAATGACACTTGCTCTCTGCCAGTCCTCAGGCAGCTCTGCCAATCTCCATGACAATTCCAAGGTTATCAAAAGCAGCCTCACAAACCCATCATTCAGCAGCCTTCTTCAGCACTAGTGCATTCACCCTATCAGGGCCCAGGGACTATAAAAGCCCTTCTTGTTGCCTGGGACAACCATCAACAGATATGACTTTGTGTGGCTTTGACTTTACTAATCCTATCTGTGCATGCTCAGACAGCTTCTCCATATTCCTCCCAGGAATACCTGTCTTTGCTTCTACCTTCTGTATATTCCTATTTCATGTTTGAGTTTTGCCAGAAGCAATTTCATCCATGCAGGCTGCCTGGCTAGACGTCCTGCTCATTGGAGTAGACTGCTCTTTTGCTTGGAGAACGTGATCTTAAATATCAGCCATCTTCATGCAACCTTCTTGCCAAGAGGGCACCCTCCCTTTCTGCTGTGGTTCTTTCCATGTTCCCTCAGAGCTGATTCCTGAAGAAGCCAAAATCTGGTCTCCAAAATACGGCTTGAGGGTTCTAATATTAAGCAAGGAGGTGATTCCATGAGCAGGGGATTCCCCATCACATACTCTCCTCCCCCTGCCCCATACTTAACAACCAAGGACTACAGGCATACCAAATAATGTTACATCAGTAATGCTAAGATTTGAACTACCTAAAATATAATTACTTTTCCATTGAAGCCAGGTTTACCATAAACTTTGACAAGACCAATGTTGCACCTCAGGTCCATGGATCTCTCTTGATACCTACACAAGTAATTGAGACTTGCTTTTCTTGGGCATTACAATGAAAGCCATAATCATCTTTGGACTAAGGGCTAACATTAGTATACCAACGACATCAAAGGTTGCCCTTTCAATCACTTCTGAAGAGAGACTGCATGCCTACCTTTACTTGTAAAAACTTAAGACATGAAAGAATTAATCTGGAATCTCCATGCCAGTAGTCCATTAACTTCTACCACACAATGACTTAAGTGCAATTTCTGTCTCAGAAATACAATATATTGGTGACTAACATAACTTCGGAGGACATGAAAGATGAAGTAATGTAGTAGAATTAAAGAATAGCAGTTAACTGGGTAGTGTTTAGGTAAACAGTTGGAGCTGATCTCTACTACCTATATGCTTTCTTCATAGAATCATAGATATTAGGGGTTGGAAGGGACCTAGAAGATCATCTAGTCCAA
>JAOEGS010020036.1:7992-19628 GCA_025447755.1 Corythornis vintsioides
CCAGCATCACTCCTCTTCTTGTCTGCTCCTCCAACATCTGCATTAGGAAGTTATCATCCATGCTCTGGAGGAACCTACTGGACTGAGCGTTCCTGGATGTGCAACTTTCCCAACAAATGTCCACGTAATTGGAGTTCCCTGTGACAGCCAGAGCCTGTGATTTTGAGGCTACCTCCAGCTGCTTGTAGAAGGCTTCATCAGCTTCCTTATCCTGATCAGGTGGCCTGTAGTACACACCTATTACAATGTCTGCCATATTAGTCTCCCCCTTAATCCTTACCCACAAGCTTTCAACCTGCTCCTCACTGTCCCCCAGGGAGAGCTCCATGCATTCCAATTGCTCTCTCCCATAGAGAGCAACTCCACCACCTCTCCTTGTCAGACTATCCTTCCTAAAAAGGACATAGCATCCATGACAGTGTTCCAGTCATGTGAGCTGTCCCACCATGTCTCAGTGATTGTAATGAGATCATGGTCCTGAGATCGCACACAGATCTCTTCTCTAGTCCATTCTGTTTGTTCCCCATGCTGTGTGCATTTGTGTACAGGCATTTGAGCGAGTTTGCAATGCTCGAGAATCTGGTCTGAGAATAACACTCAAATTTCTTATTAAAATGCTGATATAATCTGATTCCTACTAAAAACATTAATTCAGAAAGTGATTTCCAGGTAGGACAGTTGTTATCTTTGTGACCTGATATATTTGCAACGTTAGATTTTAAATACTGGAATAATTTTCCTGGGCAGTTCAGATGATTCAATGAATTATCATCACATGTTAGAGAAGCAGCAGGCTTTAACAGGGGAATGTCTGGTTTTGCCTGCTTTCCCACAAAAAAAAAAGAAAAAAAAAAAAAAAGAAAAAGAAAAAGAAAAGCTGAGTGTTTCTTTTTTTTTCTGATATTACTCAAATAGTTTAGACAGAAGGTAAGTATTAAACCAAAAATTAACAGAACGTCACAGATCTGATATACTGTTACACCAGTAAGGACTTCAGAAAACCAAACCAAAAAAAACACAAATACACAAAAAAAAAAATACCCAAAAAAAACCCCACAATAAAGAAAACAACAGCATATTTCATTATTTAAGATTTATATTACTGCTTGTCTGTTATCCACTGTCAGAGACGATCTGGTCTAGAAGTGTTTCCTTTGTTTCACTCGAGGGCACTAGGTGGCTTCTCAGCTAAAACTGACAAACTGGACTGCTTGCTTTTGGGCATAAATCTGTCCCTGCCATGCTTTGGTGGTTGGGGAGGGAGGTGGGTTGCTCAGTAGGAAGGCTCATCCCTGGGCACCCAGAGCTGCTTCAGCTCCAGATGAGACACTGTATGGGGTATGGGGTCATCACACCATCTGGCTACCAACAGCAGAGATGGATAGAAGAAGGCTGCTGAAGCTGCCTCTGGTCCCTACCCCAACCAGCAGTGCCTAACAGGAATATACCCTTTTTTTTGTTCCTTACATGCTTCCTTTAAGAGCAACTGAGGATTTATGACACAAATATGGGGGTTTGCCCAAGTTTGCTGCAGTTTCTGGAGTATACAAAAAACTGGTTTTCTTCAAAGACTGACTTGGGACAGTAGGATTGCTTAATGATGCATCCTAATCTTTTAAAAACAGATGCAAGATTAGCAACCAAGTGTGTGAGTGGTTTTGGGTTGGGGTACAGGCTGGTGAACAAGATTCTCCAGTTTGTCTGACACCTACCTCCTTTCTCAGTTGGATATCGATTTCTGCCTGAGCTATTTCTAAACTAAAGCAGCTGTGACATGTGCACTTGCACCCCACATCACAGAGGCTGTCTTCACTTAATGCCAGATTTTCTAGAGACCACTCAGCCAGAGTAGGCATTTTAGTTAAACTAGCCATTAATGCAGATGGAGAATGAACTTACAACAGTATTTGCCATGGTAGAAAGTAGACTTTGTGATAAATGCATCCAGCACTTTAGACACTTTAGATTCCTCTGGGACAGCTGCAACATCTTTGAGTGATCACTGAATCATCAAGCTGTGGATCACAGGTTAATTGGAAAGTTTCCTAATGCAGTAGTTGTACAGAGACTAGGAAAAACACTGCTTCTCTGCACCCTTTTACTTCAGATGCTCTAACCCTTACTTTCACAAAGTAAGAAAACCCACTGGTATTCAAAAGCTGAAACTAAATATCATACTTGTTGGTCTGTTCTGAGATCTATGGTGAACGAGTTTCCAAAATTGGTTACAGATTTTAGGTGTCTTTTATCCTTTAAAATCACTGGACCAAATCCTGCCTTCCTTATTCAGGGTGATTAAACATATCAAATGCCCATCAAGTTAAGTGGGAATTAAACATGAGCTTCTCCTCAGCAAAGAAAGAGAAGATGCTAGGGCTGAGCTCTATGGTAATTCAGATCACAGGTAAAATCGAAGATGTTTTCCTGAGGGGATTTGCTTTATGTATTAATCAGAGAAACCATTTAACAAGTTCTGACATGTGTGTTAGTGCCAGATACATGCACAGCTGGCACACCTAACAAACAATTGGATGCTTTCCTTGTGCAGGGTTCAGTTTATAATTTTTTATTTTATTTTATTTTTTTTAATGTACTTTCAGGCCTGTATTTTTGAGGTGAAAAGGACCAATGAATGATGTGTCGAGTGACTTTCTCCTGACTGGAGTTCAGATACTGTCAGAGTGCACAGGTTCCTCCAGCCAGCACAGCACACCAGTGCTGAATGCTGTTTTCTAGCACACCAGGAGCCACAGGGTTTGTTTTACCTGTTCTGATAATAGTCATCAGCAATTAAGTTTAATGGCAAGAGAATGTGTGTGCAGTTCCGATATAAGTCTTTGTTTAGATCCAACTCTACCACAAAAGTGATTACCTGAGCATGAAATGGCTGATTCTCTGGGCTATGCAAGGTACAATGAATATTACAAAATGGGAAATGCACAGCATATTGAAAAAAGCCTAAGTCAGAAGAACAAACATGGTAATCCAGTTTTCATTTTAATGTAAAAAAAAAAGTGGTTGAAGGCAAAGGGCACACATCAATATCTACTAGATTCCTACTGTAGATTCTTACGTTATTACTTGAAGCTGTGAATTCTTAAATGCCTTCTGTGAAGGACAGAAAAACCCTGAATGTCTGAAGGTAGCAAACTCCTTTCTTTGTAAGAAAGAAATATTTAACTGGAAAAGATTTTAATGTCAAATGTGAATTGTAACATGGCAAATATGCATGGCAAGTTAGCAAAAAAAAAAGTGATAATAGAAACCTGCTCCCTGGCAGCGGTTTGCAACAGGCTTCTCTCTGCTCTCATTCCTACACTGTAAGCCAAGATTCTGATTAGCAAGAAGTTTTTGAACTCTCTAACAAATTCACAGTAGTTGGTTTCCACAGTGAGAAACTTTCTTATAAGAAAGAAGAAGAAAAATTATAGCTTGTCATAGAATATCCCTTTCATCCTAACACTTCTTTCTTGCAGATGTCATGCAATAATGTATAGGCATTTGCATCAAGGGTAAATCAAAGGCTGCTGGACACAGATGTTGCTAGGGAAGGGACTGACTAGAGAGGTTCATTTTCCACAGCAGTGTCCACTAGTCCACTCAAATGACATTACTTGGCCAACCAACATACCCCAGTCTATTTCTTTTCCCCATGATTTGGTGCAAACACCAACTGAGCAGAAGAAAACCTTAGGTGGGCAGTCAATACAGGGCTTTGTTTTTAACTGCACTTGAAAAAACAAGCAGTTCTGTGAAAGTGTGTGGGCAGGACAGGGGGTCAGAGACTGCTACGGTCAGCAGAAAAGCCTTGGGGAAGGTGTCTGCAACATTCCACATGTGGGCAAAGCTCTTTCCTTGTCTCAGACTCCTGAAGTTGTGCATATGCATATAAGAGAACCAGGTTTTAATTGTAATCCATCATAGCTGTAAAAACATCTGGCCAATTAAACCTGAGATACCTGTTGTATATCGTAGCAGGAACTTCATGCATCCCTTTCTTACCCAAGTGTCCAAAATTATAACCCAGACTCTGTTCTGCCCCATCCTCTTTGGGTTCCTGTAAAGAACAGACATTGAGAAATGGACAAACTTCTCTAGAGAAGAATCACACCACAGGCAGTCTTCTGTAGGCATAAAGGTTCTGTAACAAACCTACAGCACAATATCTGTACTGAAGGCAGGGAGAAGTGGGATGGGGCTGTGCTGCACACCACGAGAACCTCACTGGCATTAGATATGAGCAGAACTGTTTCTGGTTTATACCTGAAACTAGTCCTGCATCCTGTGGACAGAGAGAATGATGGTCCATCGGAAGAAACAGTGCTGCCTACTTTTCTAGATACATTTCCTTATGTCATTGTTGGTATTTATATAAAGATATAATTATTCTACTAATTACTATAGTTATTTTTTTACAGTAATTTTAAAAGTAATTAATTTGTATTTTCTTACAATTATATTATTTTAACATATTTTCATCATTGCTTTTTAATGGAGAAAGAGAGTGTTTTCTGTAAATGTCCTTGATAGGGCATTTTTGTGCTTGGGGCTTTTTAAAAAGTGATAAAGCCGTTTAAATAGGGTTTCTATTTATTGTTTCAGCTGCCTTCTATCTAAGGTAATAAATTAATAATGATTTTTGAGTGGCAAAATATATAATGTAAAGAGATATGCAAACATAAATCATTTCGGCAACCATATAACTCTATTATTATTTTTTACTACTCTACTGGTAAAAATAAAGCTGAAAATTTATTACAAGAACCCTTATGAAAGCAATAAAATAAAGTAAAATGATCATAAAACCAATCACATATTTTATAGAACATAGGAGTGTAAAATCACTTGGTGTGAGGTTTCTCCGCTGCAAAGCAATTTATCATTTAAGAAAAAGACAACTTTCTGCTGTGTTTAAGCACCTAATGTGTTCAACTTCTTGCGATCCATGCAGGAATGGGAATAGGTTTTATTATTTTCAATTTCAGAAAGCTTTACTCATCACTGGTCATACTAGCACAATCTTTCCGTGCCAGTGGTAGAGTAATTTGCTGGTTCTGGTAAGTTTGCAAGAGTTAGCCCTTTCCTTTTATATTCTGAAGTTTCAGGCATTTTGCATACACCTTCCTTTAGCTGTAAAATATCTCAATTTTCTAATACCCTGGGCCTACTGCATGGGCCAAACTTCTGGGATATCCTCAAATGTGATGCATAAATCCCACTATTTAGGAAAGTAAAAGTAAATTTATCGTTACACTGTTTTAGAGATACTTTCAATTAATTCAGCTGAACTAATATTTCAGCTGTTTTTCTTTAAGAAGCAACTTGGAGCTCACACACTTTACAAAACACTGATGTGTTACGGATGTGTCTTTTATTAACTTTTTATAGTCCTTGATTTATAGCGTTATTTGATTTACATTACAGGAAGGTTCTATGAACATCTCTGGGCAGTAAGTCCAAATTAGATCAGCCACATTATTCCAATTTATTTCCCCTGTTGTATTACAGGACACCAACCAATGTAAGCATTCTTACTTTGCAGCCCTATGCTTTACCCTATAACTCCATTCCTAAAAAGCTGTTTGTTTTCTGGAGCAGAATTCTCCTGGAGCCACCCACATAAGCTCCATGAAACACAGCATTGCATCTTCAGATGACACTTTGTATCTTTAGAGGACACTACACCCTTCTGAGTAATTTTTACACAATGTCGTTGGGATTTTTTTTCTGCCCAAGCTCTACTCTTATAATGGCATGTGTTGTTCTTTAAAAAACATAAATTTTCTACTTGTCAGGCTAATAAGGGGCAGATCTAAAAACCTCTAGATTTTTTTTTAGTTTTACAGTAATTAGTGGACTACGGTTCTGTTTATTACTAAACTAATTGTACAGTATTCTCTACAATTAAGAGCTCAGTAATACACAGTACTGCAGCCACCTACTCTCCATTTCCCTTTCCAAATTGCAGTTAGTGACAAACTAGAAAGAAGGAATCGACAATTTATTCTTGAATTCAGTAACCTTAGACTGCTGTAAAACAGTTGGTATAACCTGTTACTGGCATGGGGAGAGGAGAAGTGAGCACAGGAGGACACAAAGCGAGAGGAACCAGAGGTGCCAAACCTTCCACTTCTCATCAAAAAGAAGTAACTGTTGTTCCCATAAAAGCATGCTGATTTAAGGATATCAGTCCCAAAGAAATTGCAAAAATATCAGGCTAGAGCATACCTTCTTTGAAGCAAAACATTTAGAGAACATGTTTTCTCCCTTCACTAATTTCCTTCGCTCTTGGCTGTCTTCCCAGGCAGTAGTTTCTCAGGCTAGGGTGTTGTGATCTAAATGTTAGGCTGGGCTGGTAGCTAACTTAAAATGTAAAGTAAAAAATAGTGCTTGAAAGTCAGTGTTTCCTATCTATTAAGTGCACTATTTCTCCTAAACAATTTGTGGATTGGCTGACAGCAGTCACCCTGTTTCCCTGTACAATTACTCCGCTAGTGTTCTGACAACAGACCAAGCCATGGTGCTGAGATCCTTCATTCTCCACAAAACTCCCTGCTGGGGGCTCTCGAAATTTTGCTTCATTAACAACTGTTGGTTCAAAACATTCACAGTCAGTTTTTTTCCTCACCTTGAACCATCACATCAGATAACCTGAACACAATTTCTTCCAGACTCTCTCAGGAGAGTTTAAGCAAATGTCTGATTGTCTGGTTTTTGATGTTGGTTTGTTTGTTTTTTTTTACAGAAACAGTCATAATAATGTTAGTGACCTGGTTACACCACCATAAATCTGGACTTATTCCACTGCCTTTGAAGGAGCTAATCTGCATTTACCCATGTATTACTGAGCTGAAATCCAGCTCAGTGGGGCTACTCGTGTGGAGGATTTGGTCCTTGTAAAATCTCATAACGTTACTTAACAGCTATCACATAAATAGGAATGAAAATATAATCCTGATATGAAATCTAAGCAACTAACAATATTTTTTAGCATCATGCTGTAGAATAGGAAAGGGATTTCATTATATTAGCTGGGCCAACTGTCAAAGCTATAGGATGCACTTGATTTTAAGCATTGGTTTCACATATAAATCAAGCTGTATTTGCATAACGACTACCAGTCTTTCTCCATTTCCCCAGGTCTAGCATACTGATGGAGTAAAAAAAGAGATTGAATTTGTCTATTTGGTGTAAACAAACCAAACAATAGATACCTCTACAAAGATGTGTAAGGGATGTTGCTTCATCTTCCTCAGCAGAGACACTGCAACTCCAAAATCACATCAAAGGATTTGGTAGAAGGCTCAAAGGGAAAATATTATTTTTCTCTGTTTATTTGTCTTTTAATCCTTTCTTTTTTCTTTTCACTGCAATCTCTCTTTTCTCCCTATCAGTGAGTTTGGTCTGGAAAAATGCCCTTCTGTGGAGGTCTTAATTGAAGGACAAAACGTGACAAATCAGAGGTCAGAACTCCTCCTCTTCAGCTCTCGTCTTATCAGGTCTTCTATCTGGCACCAAAAATATTATTCCTCTAATATTTGAAAGTATAACTTTTCTCTCAGAAGTTTCTGAGTCACTTGTATTTTGGATGTTTGTCAATACCTGCTCCTCTCTCATGTAGCTGGGAGCACAGCAGTCCCCAAGCATTGCAGATGGGGACATACCTTCAATTTCATACACAAAACTCCAGGTCAATAGGAAAGCTCCTAAATTACTGCTGTGGTGAGTTCACAGCAGCAGCAGGTAAAAAGCCTAGGGGAATAATGATGGTGCAAACTGGGAATGGCAATTAAATATCTAAGAAAATAAATATGAGGCAGTAGTAAATCCTGTAGTAAATGAAAGTAGTAAAATCTAGATATAGGACCAGAACCCCATAACCACCCTAACAGTTACGTTTCTGCCTGTAATCAACAAAACAATTATGCAGAGCAACCCTTAATAAGAGAACAGCTAATAGTTGAGAACACAGTGAGAAAGGCAGAGGAAGATATAATATTTAGGTCTTGGAAAGCAGACTCCTCTTTATTTCAAAACCAGCCAGCTTTACTCCTTTGCTTACAGTATACTGGAAACGAAACACAAGATATCAACTCATAGATAAGGAACTACTGGTGTTAGAATATGTAAGAGGAGATTAAGTTGCTACAAAGAAGCAAGAAAAAGCTCTTTTTTTTCCTTTAAAATTTTTTTAAAATTTTTTTAATCCATGTAATACTACAATGTAGATAAAAAGAAGAAAAGGTTTATCAGGAATAACAGGCTCATCCCATGGTGTTTAAGGACAGCTCTAGGTGAAGAGCAGTCCGCCTTACATCCCTCCTCCTGGAAGTGGTAAGCCCACTCCTCAAGGTAAGTCTTGCAGCAATGCTGTAGGAACCTCAGGCACAGAGGCACAGCAGCTGAGTGGGATCCCTGTCTCGTGATCAGAGGAAGAAACATGAAGGAAAGACTCTTGAGAAGCAGGTAACCATGAAATGGGATAGTCTGAGGTTTCAGTTGTCCTGTGTGGTGGCTGATGCAGGTCACCATCCTCCCAGAACTGCTGCCTTAGTTCTCCCTGTAGTTTGCTGGTTTTCCTGTAGTAGTAGATTTTCCTCAATGGAAAAGTTATTTCTGCCTCATATTCACTGTGGTAACATATTTCCTTTTGGTTAGGTTGGCCTAGGGTTCAACACTGCAGGGGAGTCAAATCTATCTTGAACTATGACCATAAAAATGAAAGGAAAACAACATCAAGGAGGAAGCAGACAATATGCCACAGCTCTGCCACTTTCAGAAAACAAAAAGTACGTCCATTTCCACTAATGCTAAACTGGAGCAGAGCAAACACAAAAAGTTATTAAATTTAAATTATATCTTTTAATACACTCTTTTCACTATCAATAAAAAATTGTTGAGCAATGGTAACCTGGATTTTTCCTGACTTTTTCTCCACACAGACTACTGGGAGTGAAACAGACTGCATTTACCTAAGATCCCTCATAAGATTTTAGCTAATACAAGCCCTCAACATTCTGTGTTTGTATTTAATTTTTCATGTTCTCTAAAATACTACAATTTGTAGGACAGGAACCTGCTACTTGGCACATATCTCCTCCTACAATGTGCTCTGCACAAGACTATTTCAGTAATTAATATAAAGAAGAGAAGATCCCTTCTGCTTAATGGCTGCTTGGTCCCAGATTAACTGCATAAAACATGTAAACCCACCACATAAAGTGAAATCTGGCCAGAAACAGGCTGACTCTCCTTCAATTCTCAATATTTTTTCTCTACAGTCACTTTCTTAAGAGCAATAAACTATTCAAATGAAAGTCTTGTTATTTAACAGGGGAGGGAAAAAAACCAACCCAAACATTTTTTCTAGCATTGCCTAATATTTAACACTTGAGGACAAAACTGATGTATACTAAGATGCTAAATATATAGATAACCTTGATAGACCACTATTTATTCTCCTTCCTAAAATTAACTGCTAAGAATGTGATTATGTTCTAGGTACATGATCAGTTATAGGAGGATAAATATTGTTGTCTGTGAGTTATATAAAAATGAGATTTTTATGCTTCTCAGAGGAAGTAAATGCTACTGACTTATGTACTAACTAAGCAGAGGTAAATGAGTCAGCCTGTTGGAGGAATGGAACTCTACTCTCCATCATTCTATGTTGAGGATTCTGGGTACAAGGTTAGAATTCAGCAGAAGCTCCTTATTTCAAAGAGGGGAGTCCCAAAGCCCACTTAGGAGCTATTCCTAATAGAAACACCTCTGCAAAATAGCGAAGAGTATTTGTTTATTATGATCTATACTTCAGCATAATATGAAAATTAGTAAAGAAAATTTTAAAAATTAAAAACATTGTAAATCATAGAACTTTTTTGGAGGGAAAAAAAGGGTGCTCAAAAAACAGTCCTTCCTGTTTCCATCCCAAAGCCAGAATTAGTTGTCTTCCCTGTAGGCAAGTTAAGAAGAAAGGGCAAGGATTCAGTAAACATTGTGACTGAACTGCCCTTTAACATCTCAGAGATGGTGACAGAGCAGAAAGGCTCTTTGAAAGAACTGCCTCTGCTGAGTATCTTCTAGGAATAAAGGAATGAAGTCTTGGAGATTGCTACCAGCATATTTTGTTAACTTTGGTGAATAACCAAATAAAATATTTATCAACATGAAATAGGAAAAAAAGCACAGAAACACAGACATGCTGGTACTGTTGCCTACTGACCCATACAGCACCACAGTTCCAATGTTCAGTGCCTATATGTGTAGTTTCCTACTGGCCTTCTTCTTAGGTCAAACCCATCAAGTATTTGTGAGGAAACTAAAAGCATCACCAGGAACAAGGACAGGCATGCCCTGATAGTCTTAGCTGTGCCATCCTGCACCCAGCTGCATCCCTATAGTCCTAGACATGGCAGTGAAGCTGTATTACCTGTCCTAAACCATGAAAAAGGCTTATATACATGTATATAAGGTTTATGTACATGTATAATCCGTGCCACCATTACAGTATCAGCAGGATCAGCCTGAACTAATGAGCTCTGAAGTCAGGAGCAGGGATGCCAGAGAATCACATGTGTTGCCATAGCAACACACCTGCAGCAGACACATGGCACTGCCACTGCCACCAGGGACATGGCAGTGGAGGAAATAGGGCCCAAAGTTGAACTAGCAGCTAGATGGGTTTCAAAGCTCTGTTGCTTTGTCTTTTTCATAGGAAATGTTAAGGCTTGAAATACTTTAGTTTGCTGTTGGGAGAAGGAGAGTCTACCCACTGCAGAGCACCCACTGCACCAGGAAATGAGTGCGTGGCACAAGCTTGTGTTTCTCAGCAGATCCTAAAATCAAGTTTGATTTTAGGAGTTCATCTCAAAAATGAATGAAGTAAAGATAATAGTTAAATTTGTCATTATCTGCTTATTCAGAAATGCTACCATAACATTACAGGATTTTCAAAATTGTCATATTATAAATGGATAAGCTGCCACAAGGTGAGCAATGCAAACCTGACCCAAGCTGGTATGGTCTGTATTATGACCAGCTTATAAACACCTTTTCTGAGCTGCATTACCAGTTTCAAATATCAGAGGCATCCTCTAAAAGCATCAAGACAAATTCTTACATTTCTTTATTCACTTTGCTCTTAGAAGGCCTTTATACCAGCTAGTGAGACAGATCACACTTCTGCATTTAAAAAGAAGTGAACACCAGTAACTATTCAGCCAGTGCTCCCAGTCAGGCCACTGTCCCCCAGAAGGGAACCTGCTTTGCCATTTTACCTTTCACCTTTGCATAGTAAGGAAGAGAAGCAACTTAAGAGTCATGGTGGTGCTCTTTGTGATGCAATTAGAACAGGAGACACTTAAGCTACTAATTTGATTTATGCTGATGACCAAGGCCAACTTTTCACTAGATTCTCTGCCCATCAGATGAAAATGGTGCTATATTGCCAATCCTCATCCATTTAGGTCTCCAAACTCAGAGGACTTTTTGATCCTGCATATCTGCTTACAATATATGAAACCAGCAACTTTAAAATCAGGGCGTCCCTTGCCCTCATACAGGTTAGTACACAAACTCTGAAACTTTGATTACTAAAGAAGAAAATCAATGTCATTCTGAATCGGACAAAGGCT